>JBBBWG010028988.1:36621-55380 GCA_037176905.1 Azolla pinnata
ATCCTCAAACAGACGAGTTTCCCAACGATCTCCACTAAATTTGCAAGTTGGTTTAATATATTTCTTAATTTCTTGGTAGAAAGTATTCAACATTTATAGTAAACCGCCAAGGCTTTTGCAAGTTAAATCATGTGTGGTTTCCTATGTTCTTTGTATGCCAGGGGACAATTCGCTGAATTGACCTCATTGATTCTTAGATGAATTATGATGCACAGGTGCCAGCAACTCAGATGCCATCCTCAAACACACGAGTGTCCCAGCGATCTCCACTAAATTTGCAAGTTGGTTTAATACATTTCTTAATATCTTGGTAGAAAGTGTCAAACATTTATAATGAATCGCCAAGGCTTTTGCAAGTTGAATTATGTGCGGTTTCGTATGTTCTTGGTATGCCTGGGGACATTTCACTGAATTGACCTCATTGATTCTGAGATGAATTATGATGCACAGGTGCCAGCAACTCAGATGCCATCGTCTAACAGACAAGTTTCCCAACGATCTCCACTAAATTTGCAAGTTGGTTTAATACATCTCTTAATTTCTTGGTAGAAAGTGTCAAACATTTAAAATGAATCGCCAAGGCTTTTGCAAGCTGAATTATGTGGGATTTCGTATGTTCTTCATATGCCTTGGGACATTTCACTAAATTGACCTCATTGATCCTTAGATGAATTATGATGCACAGGTTCGAGCAGCTCAAACGCCTTCATCAAGCAGACAAGCTTTTCAACGATCTCCCCTGAACTTGCAAGTTGGTTTAATGCATTTCTTAATTTCTTGATATAAACTGTCAAACATTTACAGTAAATTGACAACGCTTTTGTGGGAATTATATGTGCTTTAGCGTATTCTTCATATGGTAGGGTCATTTCATTCAATTGAGCTCATTGATTCTCAGATGAATTATGATGCACAGATGCCACTCTCAAGCAGACAAGGGTTTCAGCGATCTCCACAAAACTTGCAAGTTGGTTGCAATTTAATACATCTTCATATGCCAGGGACATTTCGCTCAACTGTCCTCATTGATCCGTAGATGAATTATGATGCACAGGTGCCAGCAACTCAAATGCCTTCTTCAAACAGACAAGTTTTTCGACAATCTCTACAAAATTTGCAAGTTGGTTTAATGCATTTCCTAATTTCCTGGCATAAAGTGTCGAACATTTACAGTAAATTGTCAAGGCGTTTGTGTGAATTATGTTTGCTTTAGTATGTTCTTCAGATGCCAGGGGACATTTCAGTCAGTTCACTTCATTGATCCTCAGATGAATTATGATGCACAGGCTCCAGCAACTCAAAGGCCTTCCTCAAGCAGACAAGTGTTCCAACGATCTCCGCGAAACTTGCAAGTTGGTTTAACACAGTTCTTAATTTCTTGGTATAAAGTGTCAAACATTTACAGTAAATTTTCCAAGGCTTTCGTGTGAATTATGTGTGCTTTAGTATGTTCTTCATATGCCAGGGGACATTTCAGTCAGGTTACCTCATTGATCCTCAGATGAATTATGATGCACAGGTACCAGAAGCTGAAATGCCGTCCTCAAGCAGACAAGTTTTTCTACGATCTCCCGTAAATTTGCATGTTGGTTTAACACATTTTTTAATTTCTTAGTATATAGTGTCAAACATTTATGGTAAATTAACAGGGCTTGTGTGAGAATTATGTATGTTTTAGTATGCTCTTCATATGCCAGGGGACTTTTCACTTAACTCACCTCATTGATCTTAAGATGACTTCTGATGCACAGGCTCCAGCAGCTCAAATGCCTTCCTCAAACAGACAAGCTTTTCAACCACCTCCACTAAACTTTCAAGTTGGGTTAATACATTTCTTAAGCATAGAGTGAAACATTTATTGTAAATTAACAAGGTTTTTGTCTGAATTATGTGTGCTCTAGTATGTCCTTCATATGCCAGGGGATATTTCACCCCATTGAGCTTTTTGATACTAAGATGAATTATGATGCACAGGTGCCAGCAACTCAAATGGCTATCTCAAACATGCAAGTTTTTCCACAGAATTCGCAAGTTGGTTCAATATGTTTCTTGATTTTTTGTATTTACTGTCAATGTTTGGTAACTAATTCAAAATTTGGAGCAATTAGTTTTGTTTTGCATCATTGGTCAGTTGAAGTATTACTAAGGCCTTATATGAATTTTCCGTGCTTCAGTATGTTTCTTGCATATGACAGGAAACCATTCACTCAATTGGTTTCATTGATCCTTAGATCATTTATGGTTCAACAATGCCAGCAGTCGAAATGCCTTCCTCCAACTCACAAGCTATTCAACAATCTCCACCTTTGCAAGTTGGTTCTATACACTTCTTACTCACTTGGTATATTTTTCCAATGTTTGATACAGACCTACCTAATGAAAATCTAAACTTTGCAGCTCATTTGATTTTTCGTCATAACCGATTTAATAGATTGTCCTTCAATGAAATCTAAGAAGGATTCATTAGGCTTTTAAAGAGCTATGTTTGATTTGGTGTGTTCTTGCAAATGGTGGGAGACGTTTCACTTAATGATCCTATCGGTCCTTAGATGGCTTATGAAGCATTGGAGCCAGCTCTTCGAATGCCTTCTTCAAATGTAGAAGCTGTTCAAGAATCTCCACCTTTGCAAGTTGGTTCTGTACATTTCTCAATCTCTTGCTATATATTATCAATGCTTGGTTACACCTACTCGATGACTATACTGAAGTTTCAAGTAATCACTTCGTTTCTTTTATAATCTCTGGGTCAGTTTAATAGTGTCCTCACCTTGATTTTCATTCTGAAAAGATTTAGGTTGCATTCACTTTAGTGGATGTTGTGACCTATTATGATGACAGCAAGTGAGTACTGTGGCTGTGGAGTGAATACTTTGTGTTGCTACCCTGGCTCAGTTTTCCACCTTGTTTGTTACCATTGTATTCTTTTCTGCGCCTCTTACTAATCCTGGCTTTCGTAGCATCTATCCTGGACTTCATTGGACAAAATAATACTTAAGCTGATAGAATCAATAGCTGTACTCTTCTGTAGAGAAGCGGGATCCTCTTCGAACAGCTTTGGCATTTGGTACCAGAATATTCTGTGCTTTATAAGGCATTGGTACTAGGAACCATGAAAGCACCAGTAACATCTTAATATACCGTAACATACGAGCTCTTCAACTATTGTCGATGTTTGAATCTCATGTACCTGATGAATAACCTGAACTGTGGAGTGATTACTTTGTGTTGTTACACTGGCTCAGTTTTCCACCTTGATTGTTACCATTGTATTATTTTCTCCTCTTACTAATTCTGGTTTTCATAGCATCTACCCTGGACTTCATTGGACAAAATAATACTTAAGCTGATGGAATCAATAGTTGCACTCTTCTGTAGAGAAGCAAGATCCTCTTCCAACAGCTGTTGCATTTGGTCCCAGAACATTCTGTGCTTTATAAGGCATTGGAACTAGGCACCATGAAAGCACCAGTAATATCTTAATATACCATAATATGTTTGGATTTTAGACAAGCAATGGCAACTCAAATAATTAAAGTGTTTGTGCATGCATGGTGACATACATATATCTTATCCGACACCTAGAGAAAGGACAAAACAGGGCTGTCGGTCTCTATCTTAATATACTGTAATGTATTTAGATTTTATTCAAGCAATTGAAACTCAAAAAAAAAAGTGTGTGTAAATGCATACATACATACATACATACATATATCTTACCTGACACCCAGAGAAAGGACAAAACAGGACTGTTGGTCTGTAGTTTGAGTACAGCCCTTGAATATCTTAGCTTGCCTTTGATGTTACTGGGATGCTATTATTCAATTTAACTTGGTTGAAACTAACCGTGTGAAGACTGATAAAAAATCAATATTTCCCTATAGCGGTTAACTAACATGCAGTGTCGTAAAATATAGATTGTGCAACACTTAGTTTTATATTTATAGAGGGAGTACCGGAAATAAACTATGGTGTGATTGAGGATCCAATTAGTCAAATGCCGCTTTACTAACTTATACCTGAACTTAAAGTTTTTGTGAATTGCAGCTAAATATACTTGTGGATTATTTATATACAGGCTGTCCCTGAAGTAAACACTGATGTGGTTGATGAGTCAATGAGTCTCGAGCAATGTGTTAATTTGGTAAAGTGCTTCTATTACTTCTGTCATTTAATCTCTATAAACACATATCTCTAATGCAATAGGTTTTGAGACTCCATCCTTTATGTGCCAGAATATTCTTTGTGCTTTATAAGGCATTGGTACTAGCAACAATGAAAGCACAAGTAACATCTTAATATACCATAACATACAAGCTCTTCAGCAATTGTCGATGTTTAACTCTCATGCACCTCATGAATAATCTGAACTGTGGAGTGATAACTTTGCGTTGTTATCCTGGCTTAGTCTTCCACCTTGGTTGTTAACATTGTATTCTTTTCTGCGCCTCGTACTAATCCTGGCTTTCATAGTATCTATCCTGGACTTCATTGGAGAAAATAATACTTAAGCTGATGGAATCAATAGTTGCACTCTTCTGTAGAGAAGTGAGATCCTTTTCCAACAGCCGTGTTATTTGGTCCCAGAATATTCTTTGTACTTTATTATAAGGCATTGGAACTAGGCACCATGAAAGACCAGTAATATCTTAATCTACTGTAATATGTTTGGATTTTATACAAGCAATAGCAACTCAAATAATTGAAGTGTGCTTTGTGCATGCATAGTGACATTGCCAGAGAAAAGACAAAACATGACTGTCAGTCTCTATCTTAATATACTGTAATGTGTGTGGATTTTGTACAAGCAAAATCAACAACTCAAATAAATAAAGTGTGTGTGTAAATGCATACTTACATACATACATATATCTTACCCGACACCCAGTGAAAGGACAAAACATGACTGTCGGTCTAGTTTGAGCACAACCCCTGAATACCTTAGCTTGCCTTTGATGTTACCGGGATGCTATTATTCGATTGAACTTGGTTGAAACTAACCGTGTGAAGACTGATAAGTAATTAATATTCTCCTATATCTGTTAACTAACATGCAGTGTCGTAGATGAGGTTGTGCATCACTTATGTTGATATTTATAGAGGCAGTACCTGAAATAAACTTGAGGATCCAAATGACAGTTTTCTGAACAGTTCTCATGCCACTTTACTAACTTATACCTGGTAATGTTTTTGTGAATTGCAGCTAAATATACTTGTGGATTAATTATATACAGGCATTCCCTCAAATAAACACTGATGTAGTTGGTGAGTCAATGAGTCTCGAGCAATGTATCAATTTGGTAAATTGCTTCTATTACTTCTGTTGTTTAATCTCTATAAATACATATCGCTAACGCAATAGGTTGTGAGACTCCATATTTTATGTGCCATACAGGCAATAGCTCAAACAAACAATGTGATGGTTGAGAATACACAGAGCTTCAATGAAGTTTTCGGCCTGGTGAATTACTTCATTAGTCATTTTCTCAGTATGTCCGTATTTACACAATAATCTTGTTGTGAAATTCCAACATTAACATAGCTCTTTTTGATGGACAGCGACAGCAGGCCGAACCTCAAGTAAGAAACAATCTTGTGGTTGAGAATCCGAGTACTCTTGATGGAAGCAGCAACTTGGTGAACTTCTTCAGCATTTTTGTATCAATTAACTATTTCACCTAGAAGCTCATCATTCAACTACAATGTAATTCGTTTGGGTTATGTGGATCTCAGGCTGTAGCTCCAAACAGTACTGATTCGATTAATGACCTTTCAACTCTGGGAATTCATGATTTGGTTATGAATTTCCCAACGTTTGATCTGGAAATCAGTGACGTGGCTATGGATCTTCCAACTCTTGATCTGGAAACCATCGATTTGGTAAATTTCTTCTCTGGCGTCTTTAATCTTTTGCTCATTGAAATGTTATGAAGTACTAAACCCCAAACCATTTTTGTGAATTGCAATTAAATATACTTGTGGATTATGTATACACAGGCACTGCCTGAAATAAGCACTGATGTGGTTGATGACCCAACGAGTCTTGAGCAAAGTAAAAATTTGGTAAAGTGCTTCTGGTGCACATCTGTTTTCTGGTCTCTATAAACACATATCGCTAACTGTTCTATTTGTGGGATTCCATCCTTTATGTGCCATACAGGCAGAAGCTCAAATAAACACTTCCACAAGTGAGAATTTGCTCAACCTCAATGAGGCATTCAACTTGGTGGAGTACTTAAGTTCAGTGTGCATTAATTTTGTTGTGAAAATCCAATTTAACAGGCTTCATTTTGATGGACATCAGGCTGGACCTCAACTAAGAAAAAGTCTTATGATTGAGAATCTGACTATACTTGATGGAAGCAGCAACTCAGTGAAGTGCTTCAGTAATTTTGTATTGATTAACAACTTCACCTATAGGTTTACCATTCAACTACAATATGCTTAATTTGGATATCAGGCCATCGCTCAAACCAATACCGATTTGGTTACCCTTGATCTGGAAACTGACGATTCGGTTACGGATCTTCCAACGCTTGATCTGGAAACCGACTGTTCGGTGAAGTTCTCTGGCTTCTTTAATCATTTGTCGATCGACATGTTTTAACGCACAAGTTATTCACTCCTATTTCATTTCTTTGTTCACAGGTTGATGATATTATAGCAGAGTTTGACATTCTGGAAGAGGATTGACAGCCCATGGATATCAAAAGCAGAACCGCATCACTCATTTGAAATGAAAACAAATGGGCAGCATGAACTGAGTAATGTTCTGTGCTTGAACCAGCATATTCACGCATTTGAGCAGTTATTTTGGCGTCTGGAAAGATGGGGAAACAAAAATGCACAGTGAGCCGAGGTCGTCCAACGTATATACCCTTATTTGGTGATGGGAGATGGCTGCTAGGTTTGGTGAGAGAACCATCAAAAGACAGGTATCTAACTTCATCTTTTCATCATTCCATGTGCACTAGATTTGCATGACAGATTGCTCGCTCATCTTCCTTAAATTGTGCTCTTAAAGATCACACCTCTGAAATGGCCATTCGACATGAATTTTGCTTGGAGTATTGCAAACAATGTGGCATGAAGTTACAGAGAAATATAATTAGCTGTGATTTGAAAGACATGCATGAAAGCTATCTTCCTGTCTGTTGAATGCATTCATTCTATCTTTTCTTCATAAACTTCTGAAGCAATTTAAGGATAAAATAAACAATAGAATTTCAGCCTGAGTTTGTGCCGGTCTACTGAATGCATTATAATACCTAACATTACTAATTGGCATCCAAAAAATTGAAAGTTGCAAAGAACTTTGCAATGCAAAATTATAAATCGATTCATGGTTATCTTAGAGGATGGCCTATGCTATCATCTTCTTGTAGTTTCTCCTACATCCTACTCTGCTCATGAGGAGCTACCTGCCCATTATCGAGCCTGGCATCAACATTTAACCAAACAAGATATACACAAAACACACGAGATCACAAATCCAAGAGTTGGGTATGTGATAGTCTGTCATATTAAATGAAAGTTTCGATGTCATGCATCAAAATATGAGAAAGATGAATGCGAATTGAAAGTTGCCAATTAATGAGATCAAAGTAAAAACATGTTATGCTAACAAAAACATCGAGACTAATAAAATGATCATCTTCTTCAGTGTGCAACAAATCTAAACGTTTAACCACCATTTGGCAGTAGCTTAATGTAAATTACTCCAAAACAAAATGATGCATGCGGCATCCAAGGTTTAGTGCCACGAAGATAATACAAACAAACAGTTTGAATAACGAACGAGGTCTAACATGATGAGCCAAGACAGTTTGTATAGATGTTACAAGAATCAAGGAATCAAAACTACTCACACAAGTGCCAACTGTTACAAACAAAGCCTAACAATATTGAAGGAAATTCATCCTAGCAATGGAAGGTGTATTTGTTGGACCACGTGCGTGCAAAAAAGTTGAGGAGAAATCTGCACTATGCTCCAATCTAACTTCTAGTTAAAGTCAATTTTTGGCTTCTAATGCACCGAATATACACAGCCTTTGTTACATAATGTGTTGTGCATTACTGGCCAGAGTTAGGACGTTTAAGATATAGCTCCCTTTGTATCGGTGAACAATTAATATGATATTAACCTCTAGCACAGTCTGAATCTATTCAAACTGAATGTGAGCTTCCTCTCTAGCTTGTTTCTTTGTCAAGGTGTGGTTCATTGCCTCCCCATGCTTCATCAACGTATATTCATAGGTGACTCTTACAACAAAAGGTAGATGTAATCAAGTGGCCACTAACACATACATGAGACTTCTCATTACAATGCGCAAGGCTGTTATCACTTGTTGATTGACATTTTAGGCATATATGTAGTTATTGTATGGGGGACGATTTTGTTTGCACGATAAATATCAAGAATACATGACCATGCCGTCAACCAAATCTAATTCATCATAGCTTCCGAAAAGCTGCAAAGAGGCCTTGCGGGTCAACCAACGTACAATTTATTTTTGAATGCTCGAAGACATTTGATGTTAGTGCAGCACACTCTTTAAGCCAAACATATTGAAGGTCATATCAATATTTCTGACCGATCAATTATTGCACCAATTCAGCTAGAGCAAAACATTTTGTTGGACTCCTATCAAAGCATTAGAGCAATTCCAACATTTTTGAGGAAATCCCTCGCTCTGCATCAACATAATTAGAACTCGTTAATCCCCTGTACATTGCCTCAATTCCCACAGCCTAATGGCATTTGCCACTCTAGTTCTAGGATTGGCTGCTAATGCTAACTAAAAAGTATATGACTAGAAGCTGTTGTGCTAGATGCACAAGCTCTCGCAATTCAACGACAACAAAATCATCATCATCATCATTGTCTCTCTCTCTCTCTCTCTCTCTCATTGCATTTGGACCCCCTTAATGTGTATTGCAAAATCCGATGCACTCCGTATGCGCTTCCCTCTCACGATTTCATGGTTTGTACAATGACCACCATTGTCTACAATACTACATGGACTTGGCAATCGGCTTTGCAAAAATAAACATCGCATCATTCACTCTGATCAATTCAAGCTCTCGATTACACTACAAAATCCCACCGCGTTAGCATGCATGCATGTATGAGTGTGTGTGTCTGGGGAGGGGTTTGCGAACCGTTCGATCATTTCGCGCGATCTAACGGCTGAGAAAAGCTATGGCGATAATAGATAATAATAATAATAGGAATAAGTAGAAATAATAATTTAATCTCTGTATTTCAATAAGTGAAAAATAGAACTATCCCCAAACTTTTCCTGTTCTTTTTCGCGTTTCCTGTCTCTTGTGCCTGCTGCGATTTTCTCTGCTTCCGCCCCGCCCCGCCATCGCCGAAACCCTAATTCCGCTTCTTCCGGCAACTACTCTGGCCTTCCCCTCTGTGCATTGGCGTCGGAGCTCCGCTCCACCTAATCTCCCTCGCGATTTCTCCGTCATCTCTCCCGAGGCAAGTTCCCGGCTTTCGCACATTTCTTCTTCCGATTCGCGGAGAGATGGTTTCTGTTCCCTTCTGTAATTTTTTCACCTAGACACGCACACGGATGCACCCACGTAACCCATTTACACACTCACTCACCGGTGCTCATTATTTCCGTCACCGATTGTGAGGTTTACATTTACAGCATTGCGACTTTGCCCCCCCCCCCCCAATCCTTCTTCTTCCAGGTAAGTTTAATCCGCAGATTAGTGTTAACGTTATTGCTTCCAAGCGTCAGATGAACGGTCCATCTTTCATTTTTTTTAGTTGTTTTATAACAGTTCTATCCTACTGTGGCTTTTGTTTCTGTCAAAATTCATTCTTAGCTATCCCCAAGTGTTCTTTCATAGCTATTGTTTTGTATTTCTCCTCACAGCGATTTATAAATCTAAATATGTTGTTTTTTTGCCTAATTCTCTTCCTTTTTTTGTTGTTCTACGCTCTGCACTGTGATAGTTAATATATCACATTTTGTATTTTTGAATATCTGATATGTTTTGAATATCACACTTGTGATGGTTTAGTCTATTTAATGTTATACATCTTGACTTCGTGAAGTAAATTACATAATCTGTTACTGTGATGGAATAGAATCATGTTTGCATGCCTTCCAGATGCTAGAAAACATGTAGCTTTGAGGTAAGAGACTCTAGGAGGAAATGGAAACCAGAAATTCTCTTTCTTTACTTTGTGACGCTTGGCTGGTTTGCATTGTGCTATTCTAGTTTTCTTTTTGAGCTTTGTGAGGAAAGGTTGTGATGGATACCAATAAATGTCGTTACAGGTGGACTATTCTCTGCATTTGTGGAGCCCCAGATATGATGTGATTGTTGTGAAATCTGGGTCATTTGAACAAAATCACCGAGAATTTTGAATCAAATGAGCATGAGTGGATCAAGTAAGAGAGTGCATGAAGATTTCGGCAATAGCGTAGTAATTCCTTCAACAAAACAACAAGAAGATCAACTGAATACCAATACTGGGGCAGTCGATATGGTACCTAGTGATAAGGGGCTTTTTGTCGAGGGTATGAGTGAGCCTCGCCCCTCAAAACTCCCACGTGTTGACCATACCAACAGGTTCCAGAAACGAGGGGAAATGGGTGATGTTATCATTAACAATGCCACTTTAGGTTCTGAATCTAAAGGAGATAGCAAGATGAAGGTTAATGCAGATGAGAAAGGATTCCATGTTGACTCAAAGATGCACACTTTTGAAGATAAAGGAGAATCTGATGCATGGAAGGATGCACGTTTTGAGCCATCAAATGACAGCAAACTCGTTTCGAGCGACATTAGAATGGCTTCTGCAGAGAAAACAAGCCGGATTCCTGGTTCTAGCAGTAGTGCTTGGAGAAAAGACCATTGGTCTGAGAACAAAGAGGAAGCAAGAGAACTTTGGAAGGATGGTAGAGATGATAAATCCCATTTCAAGGAAGATATCTATAGAAAGAAAGGAGATAAAGAGTCTGGAAAGGATGCTAGCTTGGATGCTATGCATGATTCCAAACATCCTGCTAATGAAAGAGTGAATCGAAGCAATCCATGGAGAAGGGATCAGAAGTTTGACCATAGAGATGAGATCAGGAAGGACCTTAAAGAGAATGAGAGCGCAACACGCCACGTCGTAGATAATAAAGATCCATTATCGACAGGGAGAAAGAATTCCATGGAAGAGGAAGGTGAATTGAGAGATTCTGAAGAGATTGTAAAAGGAGAAGCCAAGAAAGAAGAGAGGGAGAAGGAACAAGATAGGAAGCCCAAGGAGCATAACCTCAAAGAGAGAGAGGATAAAGAAAAGACCGAGAAAAGCTCATGGTGGGGAAGTGACACAAATAATGCTACCGAAGTAGGGAAACGGGATAAAGAAAAAGAGAAACGAGAGAAACCATATGAAAAGAAGGAGGCTAGGGATTTTGGGGAGAAAGAAGATGCTGTTTCTGTTAAGCAAGAAGTGGAGGAATCAGATGTACCTAAAAAGACAGCTTTGGAAGCAAGTACTTTTGACGAGAGTATGAAATCAGAAAGGAAATCACCAAAAGACATGGAGACAGTTGAAATTGATGAAAGAAACAAAAAGGATGAAAAAGATCGTGAGAAAATAGTTTCAGATGCCATCGGCCCAGAGGATAGTGAAAAGGACAAAGATCCATTCATAAATCACAATATTCAACAGAAAAAAAGAATGCTTCGCCCGAGGGGACATTCTGTGGTTTCTGGAAGAGATTGTCTCAAGAACAATGATGGGTAAGCTTTGGCTCAACAACGTTTTGGGTGTTATTAAGAAAGCTAGTTTTTTGTTCTTATTGTTGTCTTTTTCTTTGGCAGGAATCAAGGTATGCTTCATACAAATTAGAACTCTTAAAGAACATTCTTTTGAAAGTTTCAAGAAATAATACAGATTACATGGTTATCTGGGATTCCATTGTATTGACTTCGATATCTGGCATGCTTGTATGAAGAAACATATTTCCTTGGAGTCTGTAATACCCATTAATTTGTTTATATCTTTTAATAAAACACATTAAATTAATCTGTAAAATCTATAATAAAGGTAATTCAGATAGTACATCCATCGTCTACAAGCCTGGAGAGTATATGAATGAACTATTAAAGCTTTGGAGGGATTATGAGTTGTCAGTAACGACACAGAACGGTGAAGGTATAGACTTAGGTCAAGGCCCTACAATCGAGATCAGAATACCAGCGAAGCTCGTTACAACCTCCAATCATCAGGTATGCTCTTTTATTTCAAAGGTCACATGCTTATTAATCGGTCTTCAACTAATCTAAAATTTCTGTAGAGTTCTCCACATGTATCTTTTAATGGGGCTAACTACTGCCAATTGTGGCCATCGAACTGGTGTCATAAATCTGGTGTCAAATGGCATCGTGAAATGGCAAATGCATCCAATTGGCATGAAACAGTGTAACACCAGTGGAGATAAATCAAATTTAAGCCGTACCTCTTGACATGAGCAGAGTATCAATGGATTGTTGAGGGATATAATTCAAGATCTCATTTACATCAAGGATACAAAATGACAGTAATTGGCATTGAGTTTCCAGTCAATAAATGAGTTATAATAGTTTGTCTGATTTTTAGCTTGTCACTCAATTACCTTCTTCTTTTTGTTTATGTGTCTGTTGATTGGTTTCCTGTTTTCTGAAAACAAAATAGTGCCCATCATTTCTATTTTCTTTTTTCATTTCTTATTTGTGACAGGTAAGGGGTAGTCAATTATGGGGAACTGATGTGTACACTGATGATTCTGATTTGGTAGCAGGTATGACATTAACACGTTTTTATTATTGATTATTCGCTCCATTGGCTCGTCTTTTGAAGTCCACAAAGTGTAATAGTAGAAATTTACTAGTGCCATTGCTCATTAGTGGGAGATCATAGATGTACATCTCTTTGTTGGTATTTGACCATTGGATAACTTATCATAGATGTACATCTCTTTGTTGGTATTTGACCATTTAAAAGTTTAGTCATGTCAAATATCATCACTGCATTATGAAGTGTACACTTTTCTTGATAAATATTCAGTTCGTTATTGTTTGAAAGGCTAACTGTGTCATATTGTAATTTGGTAGTACTGATGCACACTGGATATTACCGACCAACTGCTTCTTATCCTCCCCCATCAGTTCAAGAACTTTGTGCGACTATACAAGTGCTTCCACCACAGGATAGTAAGTATTAAGCCAGATGAAAAAGCCCTATTTTGCATTTGATGAATTTCAACTGATGATAGTGTTGTAATAATGGATTCTTTATATAACTACTGAAAAAGTATTGATGGAAACTTGGTTTAAAGTAGCAAAACACCAACACTCTATGGTAATTGAGAGCAAAACTCCTAATTATCTTTGTGATTTTCCTGAATGCCCTTGATCTAGCTCCCCTTGAGAATTCAGATGTTCTAATTGAGCAATTGTATAGTCAAATCACTCCCTTTGTCTCAGATATGTATGTTATTTGAGAATTAATATTGCTAGCTCATAACTTCTTCTCTCTTTTGGCTGGCTGGTGCCATTTTGGGGAGCAATGAGAACTTACAGGCCTTGGGGAAAATAAGGAAAAACTAGTTCTTCCTATAAAACGAATGTACTTATTATGGCGCCCTGAAGGTCTCTCTGTTGAGACCTTTGTGACACTCAAGTGTTTATTACATAGCAAGTTAGTGCTCTCATAGGTTTTATGTGTTTGTCTTTGCACAAAATAAATTTCAAACTTTTGGTGTTATTCAAATAAAAACTTCTCAGGTTATGCTTCAAGTCTGAGAAACAATGTCAGGTCACGTGCATGGGGATCTGCAAGTGGGTGTAGCTATAGCATTATCTGCTGCAAGATTGTGAAGGTAAATATTGCAGATCATATGCTACTTGGTACTAAAAAATATCGTGCATACTTCTCCCTACTCATGTTGTATATTCTATTACGATAAAAGCTTTTGGGCTACATTGTCATGCCTAACACGAGTTAGGCATGAAAGCATTGCCATCCAGAAATATATCAAAGCTCTCTAAAGGCTTAAAATGTGTTAAGTAAAGTTCAATTTTATAAGATATTCCAGCAATCTTCATTTTTAGTTCTCAACAATAAATATAAGATCTACCTATGTCTAGTTTAACTTGCTATCGGCTTTCTAGAACTTTTGAGTTTTGGTCATCAGTCATACTCTGGCCTATCTTAATCTTTGAGATACCGTTGATGCTACTTTTGTACTTGTTTACATTCTGTTTTCACCACCAATGCTGCCCTTCCGTGTAAACTGAATACTACATTTAATATTATTATGGGCAAAACCCTTTCAAGTATGTGGATTGCCACTTACTAGTAGGTGAAGTGGAATCCGCCTAAAGCTGAATATAAATAGATCAGGATAATGCTGAGTACTTCTAGTATGCGTATCGCTAGTTTTAGATAAAGCACTGGCAATCAATAAATTTTGGCAGATTATTTATTTGATAAAGTTGATATGGATGATCTTATGGAGTGAATTGATATGTAGGTCTGCGGTGGATACATTGATTTACACCCTTGTTTAACAAGGACGTCTTCCGTAGCTCCTACACTTGCACCTGCTGTAATGGAACGTACAATGACAACAAGAGCTGCTTCATCTGTATGACATTATAATTTGCTTGTGGAGACTTTAAAGTGGTGGTTAGTTTCACTATTTTGCCGAATGCCCGGTGTCACAGCTTTATTATATCCCAACTAAGGGGACAAGATGACTGTATTTTCACTCAAAAGGGACATAATTGAGATTCACGGATATAAAATAACTGTGTGATTGGGCAATTAGGCCATCTAAATCCTTGAGGCTGTGGGAAAATTTTTAGAAACTTGGCCATTTGCGAGTTCATTGAAAACTTAGGTTATCTTTAAAGGTTTTTCCTTAAAAAATGTCAGTAAGAATGGTGACAATGCTTTTTTGTTTTGCCATCAGAACGTACACAAACAACAAAGATTTGTGCAGGAAGTTACGATCCAATACAATTTATGTAATGAGCCCTGGTGAGTGCTTCTAGTCTAGATGCTCTAAGTGGTCTATCTATGTATTTGTGTTATTTAACATTGGTACATATTGGAAACATTGGCATCATAATGAAAATAATGTGGATTTTGTTGATCTTCTCCATCAGGATGAAGTATAGTACAAGTGTTGTTGCTGATAGGGGGCTTAAAAAATCACAATATACTTCTGCACGATTGAGGAAAGGCGAAGTCTTGTATCTAGAGACACATCGGAAACGGTAAAAACATCTGCTCTAGCTACTAAATTTGGAAGTCCTGAAAGACAAGTTTCCAACAGTCGCCAAATGATCACTATCAACCCCTCTTGCGCAGTTGTATGTGCTATTTTAGTAATTATTCGGTCAATTTATCCTTTTTTTTCTTTCTTCTGCGGGTTGATCAGGGGTATTCGAGAAAATAAAAGGAGACTTAGGAGTCTTTTCCTGTCTTCTTATTCAGAAGCGACAATGAAGTGCATGTGTACAGCTGATAATTTGTCCTGATATTGTGTGGTTGGTTTCCGTCCTTCCTATTTCCACCAGATATGAGTTGTCATATGATAGCGAGAAGGTGTCTTGCAATGGAAGTTATGGAATAACAACTGCAACATCTGCTCCAGTTTCTGCTCATGGAGATAAGAGCAAGGATAAAGACAGTGATAAGATTATTAGCAACCATAATGGTGAGAAGATCCAAGGACGTCAAGGTCTTCATGCAGATGGATTTGATCATTATAAGTGGGCTGTTTGCAAGGAACCATTGCCTTTAAAAATGATGCTTGCTAAGGGTGTTCCTCTACCATATCAATACATAGAGGTATTGCTAGTTGTAGTTAAGTGTCGTCACTGGTGATATCTCCTCATAGTTTATTTATTCATACAATTTAAGCCTCTTCAATGCTTCTCTTTACAGATATTAGAAAGTGGGCTTGCATGGGAGGAGATACAATGGTCACAAGTAGGCGTTTGGGTGCGGGGAAAGGAATACCGCCTTGCTAGAGCTCATTTTCTATCGCAAAATCAAGAAAATCCTGAATAGGTATGAAAGATATAAAATTTGATCATTTTTAACCTAACATTCATTACAGGATGTGAGGGGCACTATTTATTCTACTTCAACTAGTGTTTGCAAGATAGGATCTGACGGTCCTCCAGAATGATCCCTCTTCCATTGATGTAGTGCAAGACTGCTATAAAGAGCACTTGAGGCTCTGTAACTGTAAATTTGTAAAGTTTTTGTTCGGGAGATATCTTCTTACAGCTGATCTTATTGTATTTCGTTAGCTAATAGTACATGGCGTCGTCTTTAGATTATGTAATTTGTTGTCTCAAATTTTCTTGCGTCCCAATGGAAGAATGTATTACGGAAATAACTTCAGTTGCTTGATAGCATGATTTACTACTAAGAAAACATCTCAGACAAGTATTTGTAGTACTGATCTGTTTTGGATACTGTGCTATCTTGGAAGAGGCTGAATGTCTTTGCTATACACCAATGCCAACTCTAATTTTCAGCTTCGCTACTAAGTTATCTTGCTACTACTATCCACCTATGTCTCTTCCATTTGTTTACCATAGGGATGCAGGTCTCCTGTTAATCAAGGTTGAAAGCATGGATTTCAAAAGGCGAGAGTTATACTTTCATTAGTTAAGAAAAAAAACTAAAGAGAAAGGCATGATACCAGGGCCCCTCACTCAACTGACGTTACATATCGGGGAAATTCATTTGGAAGGTAGATATGAAAAGCCAGTGTGAGCTCTTTCTTGATGTGTATAGCATTTGTCTTGTTAAGTTTATGAAACTCTCAAAATGCCGCAAATTGTTTGATTGATGTGCTCGTGCTTTTTTATGTTTGGCAATTAATGAAAGTATGTACTCAGGAGTTCACTCTGTTTTCCCGATTTAGATCGATATCATTTCCCTGGGTACTGTTACATTTTATAGATACATTTTTCCACCGGATTCGTGTTTTGACTGTCTTATGAGAGCCATCTGCTCCTGAAGGTTTTCTCGCAGCTCCGAGAGACAAGACTTCAGATGATTATGTATGACTTTGTCCTCAGTGTTATTGAATGCTAAGCTGATGCGCTTCGCGGTCAGTTTTCTGTTTGGCGGTTTCCTTCATTTCAATGTACATGCAGATTTCTCAAAAGTTGTACATGTCTCCAACATGCTACTATCATTTGCTTCTTCAAAAGTGGTAAAGAAAACCAGTGAACTGTTTGGATCTGGGTTTTGGCAAGGGTCGCTTGCACCCACAAGACCCAACAATTGATGCAGTTTTTTCAGGGAGGAATCCCACAGAATCCTGTAGGCAAGCTAAGTAAAATTCTGCTGCAATTGACTTTCGGATGGAGATTCCATGAGGAAATCGAAAAGAAATGTTTGTTTTTTGTTTCTGTTCCTGAATTGAAAGCAAATGTGAAAAAAAATGCTGGTAGCGAAATCCTGGTGGTTTTTTGCTGCAGCAAAGTAGTACAAGAAAGGGCTTCAAAAGCAAACAGATTTGTGTCTCTGTATACACACATAAAAAAAAGGGAAACATTCTTCTGAAAACCTTGTCAAATCCCAGATGTACAGATTTCCATTGATTCTACTGTGTTCTTTCAGGACTGTAAAAAACTGAAGAGATTTTGGATGTGGGCTCTCCCAAAGCATTCAGTTTTTGAGGAACTTGATAATCAAGTTTGACAATCCTATGCCTTTAGCAAATGGGGGTACATGCCCCACACCTTTGAGAGTTTTGAGCTGTGCATTGTCGCCCAGAAACCTACACAGCAATCCCCACACAACAAAAAACCAATGAATCATCATCATCGATGCTGATGATCGAAGCATATGCCATTCTATCTTGATAGAGTTTAGTGTTAAAAGACTCTTTTGTGATGATGATGCTTACGAACAGACTCGATTAATCAGAAAAATTCCTGATTAGCTCTCATCAGCTCTGCCATCCATCGAAAGCATCGATCGGAGAAGCACGCCGTTCTCGTTGATGGGGTTAGTGTTAAGACTCTTTCTGATGCTTTCGGACGGCCAAAAAATCGGTTAATCACAGAGAACAGCATGCCATTCTTTTCTGATTAGCTGCATGTCTACAGGCTTTCATGGAGTGTACTCAAATTGAAACAGAAAATTCGAGCAGAATTCGGCAAATGCACTACAAACATGAATGAGTTCCAAGCCAAGAAGTATGTATGTGTATGTATATATTTGCTTGTATCAGAAGAAAGAATCTATGCCATGCTCAGCACAACTTACGCTTTGAGCTTATACGCCAGCTCGACACCAAAGATCTTGTCTTCTTCTCCCCAAATGATGAGAACCTCCTGTGGAAAAAATCGAATCCGCAGAAGAATTAACAAAAGCACCATAGTAGGAAGCCTTGTCGGCAACATTCAATGCATTGGACTAAGCCGATCGAAGGTTTATCGAATGTATTCTGGGTTATGATTTCTGGCAACTGCTTGACTTTGTTATGGAGGAATTCGGAAATGAGCACAAAAGCACGGAGCCTTTCTTTCTTACGGTAGATACGGAATTCGATGGTGGCTCTCACCTGTTCGATCCTTGGAAGCGGCGGAGAGCCCTCCTTCCCGAGAATGATCCCATCGACGAGCTCTAATTTCTCCTGGCGTCGATCCCCGAAGAAAGCCTGGGTGAAATCAAAACAAATGGTGGGCAAATGCGAAGAAAGCCTGGGTGAAATCAAA
>JBBBWG010028999.1:12946-55376 GCA_037176905.1 Azolla pinnata
GTTGTCTTTAAGCTACTTACTCTAATGGCCAAATCAAACTAGCCAAATCAAACTAGCCAAATCAAACTAGCCAAATCGGTCTTTGAACAAGCCTACAAGTCTCTTCTCTCCCCTTATTTGCTTCCATTTTTTCCCATCATGCACTATTCTATCTCTTCTCTACTAGCCTCCATTTTTCTCATCTCTGCAGTAGCCTCTAATATTCGTGTCTCCATCGTGCACTGTTCTACCCCCTGTGGATGCTCGCCATTATGAAGCAGATTATGAACCAAAACAAGAGTTCATAGAGAAAATTGTATGATCAACTTTCGAGGAAGGAAGAGAAAGGAAAATTACATTTCTCAATCCTGGACGAAGTTATCTAGCTGAAGGTGTTAGGAAGTGGTGACACTGACATACATATTGTGGGAAACAGTTAAAAAGGGAAACAGTGGGGAATAAAAAGAAAAATGTTCCCCTTCCCAAAACTTTCCAGTTATAGGAAACAATGCATTGTATGTTGCGAAATTCTGACACATATTCACAACTCATTGCCAATGATGTGTGAATACAAGTAACGAAGCTTGGAGGATAATATAGGATTTCTGTGAAGTTGCCATAAATCAAACAAGCCAAGTGAGAAATCATTTTGAAAAGATACATATACTTTCCTTGTTGCTTTGAAAAAACACTCAAATGCAAAACTCTCTCTAAATGGCTGCAAAAACAGAAACAACGATAGTACTAAGAGGTAAAAAGGCCTTTTATAAGAGAAAACTGGGATAAAGGCAGCGACCTTTGTTCATGAACCAGGTACTCGTCCATTTTAGCCATGGAAAAAGAACTAAAATTCCTTTAAGAGAAGTATGATGTGTCAACTTACCTGGCTGGTGAAAATAAGGATGTGTACATTTGTAAAGATTGATCTCTTTTAACACCTAGTCTATGCCATAACTGCAAATAGATCCATTAAAAAACATCTCAGTATGTAATCTAAATTTTTTTAAAGTGAGGTAAGTTATATTAACACAATATAGATTCATACAGTTTAACATGTTCTAAATGAGCCTTATCGTCAAATATTGTGCGACTCTCTTTGGATAAACTTGATGATGCATGTTCGCGTTTGTCATCATCACTAGAAGTAGAAAAATCTGCATGTTGTGTAACATCAATCGGTGGTGTCCTTCCACCTGATTCCAATAGCCCACCTCCATAAGCCTTAGAATCCGTATTGACTAGTCCAAAAGCAATATCTTGAGCAAGAGGTTGAGAACTAGAATTAAGTCCCATGTTTTGCACCTCAGACCCTAATAAAGGATCTCTCATCAGACCCTATTAAAGGATTGCTCATCTAAAAGACTAAATTATGTCCAATTATTTTTTGCTTCGTCTCATCATTCGGCTTACCAGATCTTACTAAGTCATCTTCTCTATCTCTGGATGAATAAGAAGACCAAACACTTTGATTCCTTTCTGGTGGACCACCAGAAGACCTCTGGCCAGATGGTATCAACCAATTTACCCAATCATCACGTTTACGTATTCTGTCCCCCTGCATTAAAAGAATCTCGGTTTAGTAATTGTTGAAAGATAGAAATTAGAGAAAAAGCTTGAAATAGACCTTCACCTGAACTTCCAAAACACTTGATGTTCTCAATGCATCCAATATAAAGTGTACATTGGTTGTTATTTTTCGCACCTGTCAGAGAAACCAATATATAACTCAAGTCAATATTCCAAGTCTGAGAAGAAAACATGATACTGGACTCACCCGGTTGAAATTGGCAATTATAGAAACTGGAACAAATCCTTGATCATCCATGTTTGACCTGAGGTAGATATCTCTACATAAATTTTCGACACTGTGTGACAAGTACAACAACAGTGACACCTTAGTAATTATCCATTGGGACATTGAAATTTCAGGATAAACAAAACCAAATAATTTTATTGAAGTCCTAAGTAATATTGGATTTGATAAACAGATAAAAAAAGACACTGCCCAATGATTCACCTGAAGTCAAAATTTATTTAAGTTTGTCAAACCTGAAATAATACTCAATTTGCTTAACCAATGAAGTCTGTAATGTTGTGGGGTCTGGACCCTTCATGAAAACTCCTACTGGAGGAGGGGCAAAATATGTATGGCCGAGGAAATGATCTGGAGGAGGAGGTGCTGGAATGTAATACATACTTCCAGGGACAGCTATCATAATCCAAAAATAAACAAAAATGAACACAAATCTAGACGTGGATGTGTGACTTTGGAGAATGACTCTTACTTTGATATGGAACAGCATTGACAAAGGGCGGATTTGGATTCATATATGGCAGAAAGGGGCGAGGGAGATTTCTAGGGCCAACCCGTTGCTGCTGAAATGATATGTTTGTTTCTCTTCCATTTGGATGCCCTCTTCCATGAGAATTCCATCCATGATTTCCCCTGCCTTGATCTCTCAGGAAATTCCTCCTATTTCCAGGTATATTGTTTGACATGGGATTACTTGTATTCCCTCTTGGATGTACCCCCATATTGTCACGCATTTCTCTGCCATTCCTATCTTGATTATTTGCATCTGCAGAATGAACATTTGTGTTGGCAGCAGCCTTATATGGAGGGGTAGGAACCACCAAGCTAGGAATATCCTGCTGATTTGATGGCTTATTTTGCCTTCTCACATGTGAGATAGTTCCACCATTGCCACTGCTTCGTGATGTTGAAGATACCTGTTAAGATTTAATGCAGATTAAAATAATCATTTACAATCAATTAATACTTAAACATAGAAGCTTTGGAGGCTAACATTTCACCAGAGCACAGGTAAACTAATCATGAAATAAGGTAGGAATACAAGTTTCTCATAACCTCCATTCCTATATGCGAACTCAAAGAGAAAACAATGCAATCCAAAAAGAAGATAAGCATACAGTTCCCAGATAATACAAACATGCGTCTTGTGCCTGATGCTCGTAACAAACATCTAACCACGTGCCACAACCCTTAGATGATCTGAAAGCTTTGATAGCAACTCCAGGGGGCCATAGCACAAAGGCTATCACCATAAAGTGATATTGCCCCCAAACCGAAATGTATATTGCTGCCTACAGTGTCACAGATGGGCTTTAAATCATATATGACATTGAGTCAAATAGAAGTCCATTAACCATAATAATATGATCTTAATCAAAAAAATAAGTATCCATAGTTATGAAACAGCTCCTCACAATGTAAATTAAAACTCATTCTATAGAGATGCCAGCATCAGATGCAAAAAATAGTTACGAAATAGCTTCTCCAGATATCAGTTCAAACATATTTTAAACATATAAGCATCTAGGAACTCTAGATGCATTTCTAAAATAAAAAATTCTAGAGTTTATATATGTTTGACTAGTGATGTAAATATCAATGCTCTCACTTGAAAAAGGTATCACATCAGTTAACATAGAGAAGTTCAGGTTTCTTGTTCCACAACGTTACGTTGTTCAGAACAAGCAATTCGTCCCATAATTTGATTATCAGTTCATCCAGAAACTTCGTTGCATCATTGTCTGATTATTTAGTATACATCTGCTCTCTTTTACAGTTTTCCAAACCTATTTTCTGTTGGAAAATCACAGGGTTGGATTCTCTTTCGTTCTCTTGTTTTCCCTTGGAAATTGTAGATGCTTGCTGTTTTTTAGCCCTGGTGAATTTTTTCCCTGTTTCCTTTCTAGAGTTCATGTCTTTTTCTTGTCTCCTATTTCGGTGGACTATTGGCATCAAAAAGGAGACCTGATAACACTTAATTTTCAAAAAATTTCCTTTTTTGTGTTGTTTGTTGTGCTAAAATACCAAAATTTTGAGTTGTATTCCTATATTTCCCTTAAACAATTTGGGGGTAAAAAGGAATTTAATCTTTTTGGCAAAATGCTGCGCACATCTAACTCAAGATCTCTATCAATGTGGCAGATCTGCACATCTAGAGAATATTCCCCACAAATAGTGCAAATGTTCATAATACACCTCTTGCCATTGCTGAATTAAAAGGTGATCTGAAAGGGAGGGAGTATTACTGCTGTATAGACTTCACAGGCCTCATAGACATCAGCCTTTTGTACAATATTAGTCTCACTGAGGCAGAGTCACTTCGAAGGCAGGTTATAATATCAGACAATGTAGACATGGATAAGACCAATAATTCGCATATGCCGGCCGTGACAGATGATTTAACCCTCTCTTTCAGAACAATAAAAATAGAAACCGCAAGACTGATCTGCTTTATAGATAATGATCGAGTTATGTACATTTCAATGATTTCTTTTTATAAGTGGATCACATTTCTTTGTTTCTTTTAATACATGAGTTCTATTCCTCTGGTTATGGCCTTTCATTGCATTCCTTTCCATCTCATCCTTCAAGCTATTATCTTTGCTAAGTTTAACATATCGAGGAAAAGAAGCTTCAACCATGTTGACTCTATCAAGTATTTCCTGATGTATTTTCCCTCGGATAGAAACAACAATTTATCCTGTCTTCATTTATCTTAAATACTTCTTGTTAGGAACATTCAAACCCCCAGACTGCTTCAAACAGATTTCCTCATCTATATCACCATGGTAAAAAGCTATTTTTTTCAATCATTTGGAACAATGTCAATTCAAGAACTGTAATATAGCGACACTAAATGGGGTCAGCTTCAAACCAAGGTAAAAAATCTGTTGGAAATCAATTTCGTTTTTATGTGCATAACCTTGGGCAACCATCAATATTTTCTACCTCGTACACCTAAGAGAGGAAGAGTTTTCCTCCGCAGAAAAATCCCAAGTATCATATGCATACAATTGGCCTTGCATTGTAAACTCCCATTTGCTACAAAAATAACATGATACGAGAAGGCTCACAATCTACTAAACAAGTAGATCTATGTACCTGATAAACTATATTCCTTGGCACTGGCTCTATAACCCAAATATCATTTGCATATAATGATTTTTTTTCATCTTGCATTGCAAGCCCCCATTTGCTACTAAAAACATAATTTTGCCTCCTTACAATGAGGCCCACCCTCAATGAACATAGCATACTGCAAAGAGCGGCATATCTGTGTGTGCATCAACTAAAACAAGTAGACCTACATACCCAATAAACTATATTCCGTGGCAATAGCTCTTTATCAGGTGGCAAAATTTTCCAGCATTTCCTGGCTGCTGCAAACCAAGTCCAGAACATTATTCAGTATCTACACCTTGCTATACAGGGCCTATATGAGCAATACATTGCTGTCCATCTTCTGGCTCATTTCAACTGATCAGAGACAGCCAGCTAGTCATGAATTTTATTCTGCCGTAAAGTATCACGAGACTCATTTTTAAATGTATTGGTTGTCTTTATAATGGAAATTGACTATCCACGTGTCTTCGTTTTAGGTTTACGTATTTTTCTTCAGCATTGCTTCATTGCATTAAATACCACATTCCAGTTGCATGACAACAGGGCTGAGGTAAAACTTATTTATCAGAGCAGATACAAATACATCACAACCAAGAATGTGCAAATGGTAATATGATGCTGGTTTGATACACCAAACCTGTTCAGCAATACCACTCTTCATAGGCTTATTAGGAGAATGGTTGCATATATGGAGTGCAGTTTTCAGTGCTTCTAACTTTTTTTCTTTGTTTCTTTTCTCCTAAAATCCATGGGGAACGTTGGCAATGGACAACATACACCACAAATTTGAAGCAAGATTTTAAGGACCTATACACTCTATTATGAAACAATGTAAATATCTAAAAATACTAAGATTCTATAGAAGTGAACTTACCTCCATTATCTGTTCTATGACACTTCAATTTTATATTTGTTTGAGTGTGGTCACAAATGCATTACATGCACCACAACAGCAAGTGTACCAAAACTTTCCTAGAATAATCATCAATAAAAGAAACAAAATATGTCACCCCTCGAAAAAAACAAAGGCATGCAACAGACAACAGAATGTACAAAATGTAAGGGTTTAAAGCGGACACTATGACGATGAGATTTGTTTACCAACCTGACAAACATTAAAAACGCCAAGCTTGCAAACCCCTTTTCATAGAAAAAGAAACTTGTAATTTCTTTTTGTTTCTGCCCTATTCGTTTATGCCAAAGATCCAGATGAGGGCCAATCTAAGCAAACACAAGATGATTTCCTGGGCAAGGCCTTACATTACAAACAATAAAGTGAGCCCTTTTTATGACACCTAAAACTTAAATAATCTACCGACAAACAATGTAGTGTAAATATGCAAATGCATTTGTCCCATAAATAGGAAACTTTTCTTCATGCTAGTCACATGCCTGACATCTTTGAGCACAAGGTCTTGAGCATTGTCTACAGAGAAAATTGTGATGCAAATCCCATCAATAGTACAGACCAGATTAGTGTTATAACTCAAAACTAACTGCCAGTGTTTCCATGAGTTTCCATGAGTTCAAAGGTGTCATAATAAAGAAATCACCCTCAATGCATCCTCAGTTGGGTTATCATCCTTTTAGCTGATTAAAATGCTTGTGTATATGCATTCAAACTACTCTTAAGGCTGATTTGGACTTGCCTAACCACATCATTACCAATTTTCACATCAAATGCAATATATTGACAAGTGCGGTTATCTCATACATAGTTTTCAATTTCTCCAATTGTAGCTGGAATCCAAGCCTTTCACATCCTTAAGGACATCCATTAGATCCATGTTGATGTAACTCACTGCTTTCTTGTTCATTTTGACCCAATCTTCAATAAAAATATGCTTGGGCTGGTTTATTTTGCAATGCACCCTTACAATCTTTTAAGAAAAAGGTATCTTGCATATTATCTTCCTAAATATTGAAACTCCAACCACCAACCATCAAATTTCTTGATTTCCATCAAACTTATCAGATGGATTTATAAGTGATAGTCATCTAGTGGAAAATTGCAGCCATGATCAAATAACATTTTTCCCTTGCAAAATCACCAATGACATGCTATTGGTCAAACACACCCAAATAGACCAGAGATCAATAAAAGGATAACTAGAACAAAAGTTGGGACAAAAACTGACACTTTCTCAACTTGGCATCTTAAATTCAAGTAGCTCACAGCTAGCGAGGAGGAAGGAAATGTATACTGTCGTTACTCCTAACTTGAATATGAAAACTACACTGCTTGACGTAAAACGGGCTACATTATCATCTACTAGCACTACGAAAACAATGAGAAATTGCTGCCCAAAGCCAATAGAAGGGAGACATTAGAATGAGAGTATTTAATAAAACAAGCCAGAGCGAAGGAGAAAGATGGAGTTACATTTGCTAAGTGCCAACGGCTTTGTGTTGATTGGAAAAGAATGGTATTATTCTAGAGTTTAGATGTTTACGCATGGAATCACACTAATTAAACATATACCTAGCCTAAAGTGAACAAAGTTTATTTACGTGCACGAACAACTAGCTAGGAAATACGGACATTAACATCCAATGTAGGTAAGGAACATTCTTTGAACAGTGTGATATTCTATTATAATCTGCATTGGCGTACCAAGTTGGACTTTTCATGTGCTCCTTGCACAAGATTGATTTCGTGTCAGGCATCACTAAATCTAGCGTTGCTTTCTCATGTACCCAACATCTTGGATATTTCCATACAACACACTAGATTTCCTTATATTTAAATAACACACTTATCAAACACATCTTCAAATATGTTCATGCCTTCAACAAGAATAGATATAACTACACATAAGTTCTCAAATATTTTATGGAGAAAATGGGAGATGGCATTGGTAACATGTTCAGAAAGTAAAGAACAACAACTTTACCAGGACAATTTCAAATTCCATTTGATTGAGACAGCTAAACATTGAGTCATGTAAGTAAATGTAGCTATGCGTAAGTTACATATTATTAACTAGTAATATAATTAAGAATAATCTCATAACACACAATTCAACCATATCATATACCATCTCAAAGCAGCAATAAAGTTTTAAGATTAACTTTTTTCAAGAAGCAACAGCGAGTGCCACATATAAGTAATACACTTATGAATTGAGTGTCTAGCAGCATCACCAATTTCTTCACTCACAAATGGTTTACAAAAAGCTATATAGCTATACATATGGCTGCAACAATTAAGTCACCGCTTAACATATGTAACAACCATAACAAATCATTCATCTCTGACTATAGACCCATAAAATCAAACAGCTTACATAGATTTGAAATTGCATGATTCTAGTAATAAATTAGAAACAAATAGTTTATTGCCTATAAAAATGCTATGTAAATATTCATATCATTCCCATAAATCTGAAATAAGATGGTTATACAAACTGCTCAAAATGTATCATTTACATACGATAATAAATTGGTTTTAGCAAATCACCACAAACCTAAAATGCGATAGTTATACAGATTTCAAATCACCGAGACAATATCTACCCACTATGTATCTGATGAAGAAGATACAGATAGTGATCGGTCATTAAATAGAAAGTTTTCACTGAGAAAATAACAAATACCCAACACCAAAGTTCTACTAGGCTCGTGGCAACACATCCTACTCGCACGCAACAGTCAATACTATACAAAATAGATGTGCAACAAAAAAATGGTTATTTCTCATACAATTGCTATACATTATCTGATAAACAAGATATAGATACTAATCAGGAAAATAGAGAAAGACCAGCAAGTAACAAACAGAAAACAAGCATGATTCAGCATATGTATGTGGAACACATCTTATGAGAATAGCAAAACCAAAAAAGGAAAAAATATAGCATTAAAATCCAGCAGGAAACAAAGAGCGAGTACCAAATGACATAACTAAGCATATAACCACGTACAACCAAAACAAAAGAACATTGTAGAAAATCTTGGAATGAACGAAGAACAAGTACCTAATACCACAAACATGCTTAGTTTGCTCGTAGATACACACCATTTCACAAACAACTACCAAGTACCCTAATTATACTTCTTTTGCTTATAGCAACACATTGTATTCTCTGACCCAATGGAAGGAGATAGTGAAATTCCGGTAAACCATAGAAACGGTCTTGAAAGGTACCTGAGAATTGTTGTCTCTGAGGGGAGTCTTTTGTTGAGTTGGAGGAGAAGGTTTGATGGGCTCTGTCGCTTTCACGTTACGAGCCTCAGACAAAGCCGGCCAATTGGAGAGAGTGCCCATGACAGGTGTAGGTTCAAATCCGATCCCCTCATTGTAAGAAGAAGAGGAGGAAGAAGCAGAAACCGCTGCAGATTTTCCCCACACAATCTTTGAAAATTTACTGTCTGAAAACATGAGAAAACAACAAAAAAACAAAGAACATTGTTTAATGATTCCCTCTGATCAAAGCAAAAGGAAGTTTTTATTTTCTCTATTTGCCTCAGAACCTAGTTCTCGTGGCAGCCAACTTTTGCACTTTATATCTTTTCCTGAAGAATCGATTTTGTTATTCAAAGCTAGATTTGCGTCCTACAATTCCCAAACATTTACCTTTGGATGATGAATCTGTGGAGCTTTGATGAGGATCCGAACGTGGAAGAGGATTAGGAACAGTGTTGTTAGGGCTAGGGTTTGTTGGGTTCTCTTCTTCTCCTTCTTCTCCGTCGGATATGATCTGCTTCAAAGAGGAAGAAGATGATGATGATGATGAGGAGGAGGAGGAGGAGGAGGAGGAACTAATGTTGGTTTGAGGAGGGGTTGAAGAAGATGCCATGAGAAGGGCTTCTGTTTCTTCTTACTTCTGTTTCCTCCCTCTTTACCAGAAAAGAGAAGCGTGAAAATGAAGAAGAAGAAGAAGAAGAAGAAAGAAAGAAAGAAAGAAAGAAAGAAGATGAAGAAGAAGAAGATGATGATGGTGATGGTGATCATGGTGATCATGGTGATGGTGGTGGTGGTGATGGTGGTGATGATGGTGATGATGGTGATGGTGGTAGTGATGCTGATGATGGTGACCATCACCATCATCATCATGGAGATGGGTCAATTTTGTGTTTTAAGTAAAAATTGGCAAATTTTCTTCCTTCTATTTCCACATGTAAAGAACATTGTTTGTGAATATGTTGTCTTGGCTTCCTGGTGTAAACCATTTCGCGGTTGCGTTTGGTTTAGGTTCAGGATTTATAGGTTCTGCTTAGGTTTGGTTTGCACTGATTTGAGATGTTTGGCTGATTAACGATTCGATTCGTGACGGTCCACAAGGATGGTTCGAATGCTCTAAAAACTGCATCAAACTAATTCTGATTGCAAAAGGTTTATCGAATGTTCTAAACAACTCGGCTTCATGGTTTGGTTCAATTCAATTGCATGGTTTTAATGGTTTTAATGGTTTGGTTTGGTTTAAGTTTAAAAGATTTAGAAGCGATCTAATTTGAGCCTCCCCAAACTAAGGATAAATTGGGATAGTTGATAGACACTGTGAAGGAGTACTAAATCGTTGAGGAGTATTGAATCATCGGGGCATGGATAATATCTCTTGTGTTATGGCATCCTTGTCAATTGATCGATGGCTTGTAACAAGGCCGAATGAGCCCAATACCTTTCACTCACAATGGCATCCACTTGCCATGGACGTGTTGTGGCTAGTTAACCTATACGTGCAATATTGATTAAAAAATGCGAAATCAGACTCAATAAAATTCCTCTATGAAGAATGAAATGCTCTCTCGAGTAGTGGAAGTTTTGAAGGCAGTTATTCGTGAACTACTCATGGTGTAAACCCTTTATATTGATTAGGTAAGGGTTTCACGCTTAACCAAAAACTCACTAAGGTCACAACTGGTATTAGAGTCAGGTTAAGACTAATTAACGATATGGGAAAACAAACACATGTTAAAATCAACAATTTAAAGACTGTGATTCCAATTGGCCCTATGAGACAATCAAAGATCCCCCCTAGAATATTTGCCTTTGTATTTTTTTAAATTTGAAATCAACACTCAAAATCAATGACTAAAGTAAGATCACATCATGAAAACCCATCATAAAAAAAAATGGCCTCAACATCAAACACCAATAATGACAACTAAAAGTTTAATAATAGGAACATTGCCTTATGGAATGAGATAATGTAAATAAAAAAAACATTTTTTGCCTTTCACCTTGTTGAGCCCATTCATTGATATACTTATATACCTACACCTTCTAGTTGTGGTATTGTGATTGTATTTTAGCCTTATATAATCAAACTCTTAAAGATTTATCAAATAAACATCATTTAAAATAATTGTTTCACATTCTTTTCTTTATATAACATAAAGTGCAAGTTAAGCAACCATCAATAAGTCGATGGTACCTTGAAAACTCACAAAGCATACAGTTTCATTTTAAAGCACAATGTTATGAGTTTTTCACTCAAATAGATTTGAAAGTTTCACCCAATTACTAATAAATTACAATTAGAATAAGAATTATTAAACTAATTAGTTATTTCAAGTATTGTAGTAAGTGAAACTTTGCTTCAATTGTCAATGTAATTGTATTTACATTTTTTATTATTTTACATTGAGGTCGAGATGCAAGTTGCCTTTCAATGCATTTTTTTTATTGTTTACACTGATTCCCTCTCATACTCATAGTCAATTAGAATGCAAATTGAAATTAGTTTTCATTTGAATATGAGCAAATATTGAAATTACTAATGAGAAATTATACTTCAGTTTGACAATTAAATTAGAAGCTTGTAAATTCAAACACAATTGTCTAATTGAAATAAATTAGCACTTTAAATATTTTTCAAACTATAGAATAAGATAAATAAATTAAATAATGATTTTTTAGTATATTGTGTATTATATACCTTTTGAGTGAAATGACTTCTTCTGATGATAGTTTGGAAGAGCCTATTGTCTTTACCCTTTTTGACGAATGGCTAATTACAATTAGAAGTTTAGTACTCGACTTTCCAACGATATACACAGTATACATTTAGTTAACCACCAATTGACTTTAATCACTAACATTCATTTTACCATTTTAATCTCAATTACCTTTCTGAGGCTTTCTCTCGTAAAAGTGGGCTTGAAATTTATATAATTGATAAAGAACCTCATTAAACACAACTTTTACGTATTGTTCATTATTGGCACATAAAATAATTGAAAGGCTCGAAGGTGAATGTTGGGCCTTAAATTTTATTTTCTAAAGTTAATGTTGTGATGTCATTATTTGATGTCTTAAGAATATTTGCAACCCATGGCCTTACATGTAAAATCCTCCACCATTGAAATTAATGTATAAAATATTCAATAAGGACCTATGATTTTTTATTTTCTGATTTAACACTAGTTCAAAATCTTTGCTTAACCTATTTATCCTAGCATTTGTTTTTAAGTAATGTACAATGATAATTTAATTATCTTTTTTTCTATATTTCTTTTCATTTCCATTTCTTTATTTCTCTATCTCGCTTGTTCATTAGTTTTAATAGTTAATGTCACAGAGAATCAGGTTGAAGCTATTAACATGTATGTTGGTAGGTTGGTAACCAAATTTGCATTGTCCTTCATATTATGAACTCAAATTTCTTCTTTAAATTTGTCTTGAATTTCTTCCACCGTTGCTAAGTATTTGTATTCCCCAACTTGCTCACAGTAAGATATAAAATTTTCAATCAAATGCATATAAATGGTCAATCAAACAAGTGCGCTAAGTGACATCTATCGCTTAGAAGCTATAAATGATAATTTGCTATTTGAGCCAAATATCAGCCAAGATTTTACCATATTTAGACTATTCTATACTCCTAATCTATTTCAACAAGGAAACATCCGAACATTGGAATCATATAATATTACCCAATGTCAATGTCATCATCTTGTGGATGTTTCGTCAGTGTGGACACTTTAACGGATTCCCTTGATTCTAATAGAATTCAAGCTTCTCAGCAGTGGTCGACGGTGCTCGAGTCGAGTTGTCCGGTTGAAACTGACCAGCACTCGAATTTGTTGATTATCTGGCGTTTATCGTATTCTTCTTCACTGGTTGCTGCATGCAGTAATTGGTCACATCGAGAGTCGAGAGAGATCACAAATCAATGGGAAAGTAATGAAGGTATTCGTCTCAGCTATACGAAGGTGCAATACGGTATTCTCGCGTGGTAAATACGAGGGGTCTTTACGGAGTTATCCAAAATACGTATCAAGATAGGAAGGAGGTGGGAGTATGATACGAAGGGCATTTTGGTGCGAAACACGGGGAGTACTTTCGTAAAAATACGCGTGTAAAAAATACGAGGGGCATTTTCGTGAAATAAGGTAAATACGGCGTATTTCCGTGAGAAGTACGGACTATTTCCGTGTGAAATACGGCGTATTTCCGTGAGAAATACGGGGGATTTGATTTTGCGCGGGGAAATTCGTACCGCTGAAGAAGCTGAAGCTGAAGCTGCAGCAGCTATGGCGATAGCGAGCTCCGACGGGCGTCGCCGCAGGAAGCTCGCGTACAAGGTGAAGTCTTCTTCCAACGGTAGCAGCAGCCATGGAAGCGTCTTCGCCTACAGTATCTTCTCCTGCGTCGACGACGTGGAGCGTCACCGACATCGCAGAAATCCGTTCGATCCGAAGTACATTCAAGCCGCGCTGTCTTCCTTCGAAGAGGTAAGGTGAATAAGAGTAAGGAGGAAGTGGAAGAAGTGTGGAGGAAGTGGAGGAAGAGGAGGAGGAGGAAAGAAGGAGGAGGAGTTGTTCATTTTTTTTTGCCTCTCTTGCGCTGTGTTTTCTTCCGGCCTTTGTGCTTGTATATTCATAATTCGTCTCCGTTTCCATGTTTCGTGGAAGATGAAAGAAAGAAAATTTCTGTCTCTGCTAATCTGAACCGACATGGCTCCATTAACTAAACCGTGTCCATGCTTTCTTAAGTCCCTCGAAGATGTAATGAAGCTTTCTGTCTCTGTTAATCTCCGTCGATATGGTTCCTTTCAAGCAATCATGCCTATGATTCCCTGGACGAAGAAATATCCTGTTTGTTTCCATTATTCCTTGATTCCTCTACGTGTCTGCTAATATCTAACTTGCATGGTCCATGGTTTCTGGAAGAAACGTCTACGCCTATTGTTTCATTTAGGAAGAAAATTCTGTCATCCTGAAGGAGAAGATTGTATTGGCTTTATATGATAGATTGTTTTGCTTCGTCTGTGGCATCAGATCTCTGATTTATTATTCTGTCATGTTTTTTCTTCATGTCTTTTGTCTTTTATGGTTCTGCTATTTTTTCTTTGATCTGATCATTGTCTAATTTCTTTGCATTTATTTCTTTCTATTTGTTTCCGATCGTCTATCTGTATCCATTCCATCCGAAGGCCTCAACGCTCTTTCAACTTGGCCTTCTCAATTGATTTTTAGGGCTTATCTTTAATCTTATCTTTGCTGCCTTCCGCTGCACGGGTGATGCATTCATCTGCAGTGTATGAGTCTGCAAGTTTCCCTTTTCTCCAATTTTAAGTGCAGTGGCTCATCTGTGCATTCAATTGACAACCTGTCATGTCTGCATCTTATACTGCCTTTCCTTCTTTCTCCTCTCTGATCTCATTATTGCTTTGCTGCAAGTGATTCATTCTTGCAAAGTGCAAAAGCTGGGCTCAATTTTTCTGAGAAGAACGAATGCGATAGAAGACCTTATTTTTGAGAAAGATTTTGTGTGAACATTAATAGAGAAGGTCACGTTTGTATATGGTTCCTGGGTATCCACTTCGTAGAGAAGAGTCACCATGGACAAGAGCAAATGATGAACTCCGGTTGCTTCTCCATATTTTAGCCCTTGACTATCTGGAATACGATTCAAAGCATGTATATGAAATGAATTGCGATATTCTCGGGTTTTGCAGTTGGGGCAGGATGGTTCTAGAAGTGTTGCAACACGAGAAGATTTGGAAGCAGCTTCAACCAGTGTACATGTCCGTACGGAGGTATTGCTACGGAAATGCATAGAGGATGATTTGGTTGGGAAGTCTGAGATTATCTGTGGGACTTTTAATTTTCCATTAAAGTAGCTGTTTAGAATGCAAAATGCAGTAAAGGGATAAATAACCTAGAATAATTCCTCAAGGGTGGTAATGTTCTAAACAATCTCTTTTCTGCACTTATATGCATTTCTATTTTTGGTAATAAGTTAGTCAGAAAGCTTACTTTTTTTTTGCTTCAAAAATGCAGCTCATCAAGTCTATGAAAGGTGAACTATCTGCTTTCCATTCCTACAGGATCAGCCAAAACTCTTTCAGGGAACATTTCTGACTGTAATCTCAGATGGACTTATGAAACTAACCACGGAAGCTATAAAATGTTGCGGTGCTGGAACAAAGAAGACCCATAAGAAAAGACTATCAATGCCGGAAATGGAAGTTGATAATTCGCAGATAGGTTAAACTCTTTTCCGTTTCACAATTGTAACCGTGTTTATATTTTTACCCTTATGTTTTATTGAAACCAAACTTGATTCACGTATAGTCCTAATACTATTATTTTGATTTTCTGAGACAAGAAAGAAAAATTGTGATAGGCATTTTTGGCAAATGGTAAATGGTATTGATGTCTGTTTGCTGAGAACTTCACAGAATAGGTATTATCCAATAGAAGTATTTCATTAGAGAATGATTTCATTACCCCTAAGCCCTGACAGTTTGAGGCTTCCTTACTCCTATGCAGTGGAAATGCTCTTTTTTGCCTTCACTAAAAAGTTTTTTGCTTCAAGAAATTATCTTAACTCACTTTGCATTTCATTATTGTGATAATGTCATTGTGTATAGCTATTTCATTGCGGAAGTAGCACAATGTATGTGTTTCACAACATAAATAGCAACATCTGCCAACTGTTTAGAGCTATTCATGGCTGCGAATGTAATCACAGACATAGGAGGACCATATTTTCGATTCAGACAGTTGCATGTGATGATCTCGCAGGGAATAGTTTTACAATCAGTGCTCGTCTTTGAATGTATCCCTTCTTCTCTTACTCTTCATATTGCTCATGAGTTGTGTTAGAGTTCTGGCAGACTGGTACAATTTTCTTGATGTTCTCAATGTAATACCGCAGTTCTTTTAACAAGTAGTTTTAATGGTTGAATAAAAGATTTTCATTTTGACAGGATTAGTTTCTTTCCTGAAGTTTGTTTTTTTTGTCGTAGGAACTGTACAAAGGGAAAAAGAAACTCCTGACATGTCCAAACAAGATGATTATGAGGTTTATAAGAGGATTTTTGGTAAATCTATTGGAAACACCAATGAATTGCCTTCATCAGTTCTCAAAAATAAAAGTTTCCATGGGAGGACTGATAAGGTCTACATTGGTTTAGCACTGGTGATGAAGGAGCTGGTATGTATACTTCTTATGCTAAGTGTGTATATATACTTAACAACATCAGCAATTCAAGGCAAATGAATGTGTTTTGTGTTGTAGGAAGCTTGCATGAATGGAAACCCAAATCTTGTCACGGATGATGAAATATGTTTCAATCTGAAGAAAGAAAATATGGAAACTCTTCCAGAGATGTTGCAAAGGTTCCATGCTTATCTCTTTCTTTGGTCATATTGGAATGAGCAAAACAAAAAATTATTTCATGGCTTAGCCATTTGTTATCTTCATCTTAGATGATTCCATCAGTGTGCTGAAAGCACAATATAGAAACGTATTCTTCATACAGTAGGCAAAGCCACAAAGAAACTGCTGATAGTGCATTCATTTCCATTCAACGAGTGAACATCTTTGTGATGTTGAAAGCAAATTAAGTTCTAATATGGCTCATTGCAGAGAATCTTCATGTCATACAGTATCTTCCGAAGAGAGTTTCCATTGGCTTATCCATCTATGCTCTACCTCTAGATAGGTAGTTTAGGTATAAATTTTGTTTGGTTTCAACTTTCTTTCAATGTCTTATGAAGAGAAAGAGTTGATTGTACTTATCTAGATTTGAAGTAGAGTTGTATCTGCTGTTCTTGGGACCATAAAGTAAGAGGATCAAAAATGTTTTATTGCGAGGTAGCTTCCACCCTGCTGACCTCACCTCATGCAAAGCATAACTATTCTATGCTACTGTATGATATTTCAGAGTAGCCTCCCCTCTCCCAGCCGCATTGTGCACAAACATGTGAATTCAAATTTTTTTGCTCAATGAAAGGTGAGAAAATTGGTTTTGTTACTTTTTCTTAAAGTTGAGTTCTTCAAGGAGCTTTACAATCGGTCACAAGGGCAGGTCAAGGAAGCCTATACTCTCTATGCCTGCTAAAGGGGTTCATCCATGACATCATGGAGAATACGGATGCTTCTTTCCACAGATGATCTAGCCCTGGAAGTATATAGCCCTAAGAACTTATAGAAGAGTTTACGCAAAGTGGGTGTGAAGATGACAATGTGGGTTATGAAGTTGGGGATGAGAAGTGCATGGTAAGGACCTTTTTTGGGATATGGAAGAGCTTAAGAGGCACATCTTCACATCGGGGGAGAGATAGTCCCAATAGGGTATAATTGATACTTAGATATGGATTCAATTCAAAGAAAGAATGCCCGTATCTCATAACTAATATGAGTGTAAACTGTTGTAGAGCCCTAACACCATGTCTCTGCTGATCATGGCATCAATATGGATCAAGTATATAGACATGCAGAATATGCAATGAAGTCTTCGTGAAAGATAAGAATAATTTGGTTTTGATATGCTCAGCGTGTAACATGATTCGAGAAAATTTGATGTGATATTAAGAGGTGGTGGTAACATGAGTGCTATACTTAACACAACACCTAGAATGGTTAGTAAAAATATGTGAACATTACTCACATAGAGGCTTTACTCCAAGACATGAAGAACATCCATTCTTAGGAACTAGACACTCATCAAGAAATATGTAAGCATTTCCCATGGGTTTCAAAATTGGCCATTTTATGGATGCAATCATTGGGTTTGATATATCATTTTCATAATATGGCTTTTGAATGTATAAATGATTGTTTTCTGTGTCAGATTATGTCACAATGTTAAAATATAATTCTCTGTATAATTGTGTTTCACTAGATTGCAACCAGATTGTGAAACTGTGGCCATAAGCGAAGATGGCTATGCTGATCTGAGTGCATATAAAGGATTCATTTGCCCAGTCACAATGGAATTAGTGCTGGATTTTGAAGATAATAAGACACACAGAAATATAGAGGAATCCAGATTACAAGCTAATGAAGCTGGAGCAAAACCTGCTATGAATGTGTGCAGACCAAAATTTTGTAGCTTCTGAAGTTCTGTCTAAACCGATAAATTGCAACTTCTTTTCCCATGAATAGTATTTGTATCGGTAACGAGGTGCATGCAGGACTACTTAGAACTAGGCGAGAATAAACAAGAACACATCTCTTTTCTCATAGAAATGATAATTGTTTCTCAGGTTGAAGGTGGCTCCATTCAGAATGTGAACAACCATGTCATGGTGCCAGTGTCTGTTATTGAAGAGCATTGTGTGATGGAAAAATCTGTGGATACGCTTGACAGAGTGGGATGTATCACTGAAAGTCATGTACAAAAAACAATGAATGCATTGGAACACTCTCCATTCTATGAAGGTAACTTTTAAGCATATATCTGAACATTAACTAGTCAATAAGGGTCATTTTCCTGCCTTCTTTCTATGTACAATCATTAACGATTTTCATCAATTGAGATTGCTTGGTTCTATCATTAAAACAGGCTCAATTGAAATATTCTCTGAAGATATAGTTATGGAGGAAAGTATTATAGTTGAAGAGGTTGAAGATGATATCGAGGACATAGAAGAAATACAAGAGAGAATTGAACCTGAACAGATCCAAGATGATGTTGACAAGAAAGTAGCAGTAAATGTATGCAGAAGATTATGAGTAGATAATATATGAGCTGAAAATTAATGCTTATCAATGAACTTAATAATCCATTCTTGTCAGATTAGGGATGTTCCTTCTGTGCTTTTTACCATCTCGAATGCAGAAATAGCTAGGTTGCTTCAACATAGACAAGAATCTAAACGAAGCAAACATCCCTGATAAGTTCCATACTTTGTTGCAACACGTGCCATTGGGATTTCCTTCATGTGCACTGCCTATTCTTATTTGAGTACGTTTGGTAATTGCAGGCTAGTAAGTGATCCCGAGAAACTGCTGCTGCCAGATAGTAATGGATCAGGCTGTAGCTATGACATTTGTGATTTAGAGAGTCGTATTGAAAGCTGTGTCTTGGATGGAATGGATGTATTCAATCAATCACTGTCAAGACGTCTGTTGAATTTTTATGCTGGTTGAATTTGATGCATTTTGACTAATTTTAATATTAGATACTCAACCGTACTCATATGCCTTTTTTTCAGCTGGTATGGATATTGTAGAGAGATACAATTCCATGCGGAATGAACCCACACAGGTGCTGTATGTTCTTTAGCTAGTGTTACAAGACATTATATTTCAAGGGCCACTTTCTCAGCACTCTTTTAGGAAATGCATCTTTAGAGTTCAAGTAAGGAAATGCATGTCGAAGGTTAAGTTAAACATGCACCATAAGTAGTTGAAGTAAATGCTCCTTGGCTGAAGGTTATAAAAAAGCAAAAAGGAGCACATGTAGATAAAAATGAAGCGATTAATGTAGCACTGATAGTGAAAGCATTAAATATATAAGACTGCGAATAGAGAGAAGGAATCTCCAAGGAAAATTTGAGGCATTGATATCCTATTTGCAAAACCTTAGTATAGTGCATCATAGATATGGAAGAGGTATTAGTATTTGACACTGAGATACAAAATATATCTAGATGAAGATGTCTTGCCACCTGAAGTGGGAGACCACAGAGAAAGGAAAATGGGCTGCTGTTCATAGAAATGGCAAGGTCGTTTATATCTAGATGGTAGATGCATGATGGTTACTAATATCATAGAGACAACTTTGTTTGACTGTTATACCACAATATAAATTTTCGTGTTTGGAGAGCAGGTTGTTGGGACATTACATTTTGAGTTGATGGCAGAGGAAGAAGATGATAACTTTTCACCTGGAATTTCCAGCACTGATGACCAAGGTAATGTAACCTTTAGACTTTCAAATATAAGCTTAATCTCTATGTTGCCTAAATTCAAATTTCAACGATCTGTAAATTTTACTCTGATTTGAGCCTCCGCCCTGTTTATTGTACATGTGCATCCGCACTCTTATTGTAAGTTGTTACTTGTTATGATGGTGATTGCATATGCTGTAGTTCACTACTGATATTTTGATTGTGCTGCAATGTGTGCTATTGAATTCCTGTTCTGGTGCATACAGAATTTGGTAAACGAGTTGCATGCATTTTACATAATCACATTTCGCATATTACATGTCATTCCACTCTAGTTATCCACAAAGAATATATGTGAATCTCAGAGTATCTTTATAGGTTCTTACCATTCGGGCCTGTTTGATTAGTTGGTGTAAGATTGGCATAATGAGAACTTCCTGTGTTCCAGTTTTCTCTGAATTGTCCAAAGTAAAAATCAATACGGGGATATTCCAAAAGCAAGTAAATGGGATTCTACAAGTTACAAATCTTGATTTATGGACACTGGTCAGAAGGACGTCAGACAGCTCCTTGGTCATAGTGGAATATGTTCCAGGGTGTGATAAAATTCCTTTGATTTATAGTTATCTTAGAGAGAGTGACAGGTAAAGGGAGTTTATTCTGGAAAGTATGGTGGTTATGGATTTCTTTTGAATTGCAGAAGTGGAGGATGCTTATATGGATCAAGATCAAATTCAAGGGTTCAGTACTGGGACTTGTGAACCTGCCACTGTGGAAAGGTCTTCTAGATTGGGTGTATCCCGAGAAGAATATCAACAATCCAGAGAATCTTGCTGGGAGAATTATACATGGTCAATGTCATCAGGAAAGAGACACCCTGGAATGGAGCTCAAACCAGCCTCAGGTGGAAATATAAAGCATTTCACATACATCAGTCAGCATACAGATGTGAACGATTACTCTTATAATGCTCCTCCAATTGTCCTTGAAAAGGAAAATTTATCTCCAATACTTCAAATGGGTGGAAACTGTGAAGGTGACACCAATGCACGTGTAAATGCAGCTTTTGTTGGACATAATGTTATATCATGGGGTAGCTTAAACCATCAGAAGGAATCTATAGAACTTGTAGATTGTGTGAAGGAAAGACATGATGATAGTTGTAATCAGCATGCACGCCAGACACTGGAGAAAGTAATGTTGAACTCGCTACAGAAGAAAGAAATGATAGACCAGATAAAAGACGGAAAAGCATCTGTGCAGGAAGAACATGATAGAACTGGGCAAAATGACCAGAGAAATATAGGCATTGATGGTGCATCACAATCTATTTGTTTGTTGGATGGAGGTACCAGAGCAGTAGAGGCAGGGAGTGTGCCATGGGCTACAGAGATAGTAAACCAGGACAATGATTCAATTGATATGCTGCCAATATATTCACTAAATACAGCTTTACGTATGGATGATGTGATCGAGCATCCCCATGCCTTCTCTGGGTCCTTGCAGTCTACTAATGTTCAGACCTTTAAATCTGTGAAGGAAAAGCGTCACTTGGATGAACTTATCACAGATGCAGTAATGGCTGAATGTCAATTACAAGAAACTACATACAGTCACTATGATCTTGAGCCCTTGTCACAGTTGCTATCAAGTGCAATTGCTTCGATTTTTGGGCGCAGAAACGAAGGAGAAATCATGTTTAAAGATCTGGTCACTACATGTTTCCCTGGTAAGAACCAAAATTGTGATGGTAGAGGCTTATTAGACCATTCAAATCTTTTATTTATGGTTGTGTAAAGGCATGACATGAAAGTATTTGCATATATGCATGCTTTTCAGAACAAACCAATGCTCGTGAAAGTGTTACGCCTCAAAGGTGTTTCATTGCTCTTCTCAGCCTGGCGCATCGACATAACATAGGGAATTCAAAGGTACAGATTGTATCTTCCTTCTCAGTAACTAAATTCAATTACGTTCAGCAGTGTGGTCATTAAGCTGGCGAAGCACTTGGCGATATGCTTTTTTTCAGAATAGCGGGATAAAAGATTCCCAGATCTCAATCAGGGGAGCTTGTGCAGGAAAGCTTGACGAGATCGTTGTTCATTTGGTACCACTTGTTTGTCCAAATGCTAATCTACTACCATGAACACGGAACATGGATATATGAGATTGAAGGAACTTGCAAAAGTCTCCTGTTTGTAGCGAGTTGAGCAACACTTCGCTATCGCTAGGTTACCGTTATTTTCAAGCGGCTAAAACTGGAGCAAAGGTATTGTCATCTGGTTGGATTCTTTGCATCAAGAAATGGGTTTAGACGGCGGCAGATGGTCGACCCTGAACTCTTCTTCAAACTTAATCGCTCCAAGCGGTAAATCAAAACCTAGTGGAGGATTAGCATCTAAAACGCTCAGCAAGCATTCTGCTTCGTGAGCACTGATAACTTGTTAGATGAATGTAACGGTTGTTTGAATTGTCATTACTGAAATCTTCATCAAGCACATAGAATTAATTCACTTTGACAACAATCTACACGATTGGGGTCCAGCAATCAAATGTAGCCAAAAGGCACAGATGACGCTTTCTGGCTCATCAAGCCACACAAATGCTGGACATATGTTCAGACCTTGATCATGGGTGCAAAGGTTGGATTTGGAAAGAATAGGCTAGGTTTCTTGAAAGTTATTGTACATTATTTTGACATCTTTTTAGATACCAAGGGGCGGAAATTTGTTTAAAAAAAGAAAAGGAAAAGACAGATGCTGGACAAGATTGCCATTGAAGCTATTGGAGTATCCAAAGGCTCGCTATGTCTTCGTCTCTTGTGCTCTCTTTTGTTCGGCGGCTGATCTTACGTCGAGCTGTTTTAGGGTTTAGAGTTCATGTCAATTTGCCGTTGGTAGCCTACTAGATGTGGACAGAGCGAAGCGCGTAGCTAGGCCTTGCCAAGTTGTTTTTGCTGATTGAAGATGTGTTGAACACGAATCGAGCTCGATGCTCCTTCCAGCTCCTTGTTCTGTCGATCAACATTGGCCATCCAAGGATCATAGATCATGGGTGAAATTTGAGCATCCGTTGATTGTATCAGAATCTCTGTTTTGTTCATGTACCATCCGCTTTGTCTCACCTGTGCCCCGAGACATTCCATAACCATACCATGTGTGGCATCGTATCACATGGGAGCACACATGTTCACATCGCAAACGCAACGAGTAGTATACGTGTATGCGCCCGGGCATATACATACATACGGATGTATATATGTATACCCACATATACTTGCATATACATACATAAATGCATGTATATGCATACACACTTGCTTAATTGCATGCATATGCATACACACATGCTTAATTGCATGCATATGCATGCATACATACATATACATACCTACATGCATATGTATACATACCTGCAATCATATGCACCCACCCACGCGCACATACACACACACACACATAAATACCTACACATACATACGTATGCATACACAACATATGCACAAACGCACACATACATATAAATGCATATACACACCCAAATATACCTGCATATACATACATAAATGCATGCCTACGCATATCATACATGAACAATTGCATGCATATACATGCATGAACATACATGAACAATTATGCACACATACATACATATGCATATCTACACATACATATGTATGCATAGACATACATGGAGGCATATGCACGAACGCGCACGCACCCATACATACACACACACACACATACATACACACATACATACACACATACATACATACATACACACATACGCACACATATACACACACACATACATACATGAACACGCATACATACATGAACGCACATACATACATGCATGTATGCATACATACATGCACACATACATACACACATACATGCATGCATACATACATACATGTACACATACATGCATGCATGCATACATACACACATACGCATACATACACACATATACACATGCACACATACATACATGAGCACACCCACATACATGCATGCATACACACACACATACATACATACGCACATATACACATACACACATACACACACATACATGCATGCACACATACACACATACACACACATACATACATGCACACACATACACACATACACACACATACACGCACATACACGCACATACACACACATACACACATACACAAGCATACACACACACACACGCATATACACACATGCAGACATACATACATGCACACACATGCACACATGCATGCACATATACATACACACACACGCGATGCATACATACATGCATGCATGTGTGCATATATATATATATATGTATGCATATGTATATATACACATGCATATATCTATATTAAAAGGAGAGGTCTTTGTCTCTTCTTCTTTTTCTTCTTCTTCTTCTTCTTCTTCCCGACTCTCTGAGCAAAAGGGAGGCAAAAACGAAACAGAAGAACAGACGAAGAAGGAACACCCCCATCGCCATCGCGCGAGGAGGAGAAGAAGCAGAAGAAGAAGCAGAGGAATTCGAAGAAGCGGCGGGAGAAAAAGGAACAGCAGAAGTTTTTGTTTCCTCCTCTCCCTCTTCGCGTCCAGATTCGGAACTCTCAAACGGAACTAAGCCACAGGAGCGAGGCACAGAAGAAAGGGGGGGCATGAATCCTTCGCTTTCATATGCGCCGCGCTGGTGTATGTAGTCTCCCGAAAGGCCGTGTCTCTGTCCCATCCATTCTTCCATCTCCATCTCTCTGTGCAAAGAAAAAAGAAGAGCAACCGATTTTTTTGGGAGCTTTCTTCATCTGTCTACTGCAGATCTCTCTCTCTCTCTCTCTAAAAAATTGGTGGTTATTCTGGCAGTTGTGTGCTCGCAGTTCTTCCTTGTCGCTTATTCTGTGGCGTAGTTAGCACAGAGGCATAAGCAGAGACATTAGTACACGCAGATACAGAGAGAGAAAGGTGGGCCGAAAGAAGTGACGTACATAGAGCGGAAGAGAAGAGGACAAAGGAAGGGACATGGCACTTGAAGGTTCTCAACCAGTCGACCTTTCCAAGCATCCTTCTGGGATCGTCCCAACTCTACAGTAAGCTTTTCCTTAACGGTGCTCTGTTTTTGGTATTCTGTATATCGATCTGCTTTGTTTCTATTTCTTTGTGCGCGCAAGAAAGTTCTTCACTTTTTATTCTTCATTCACAGTCTGTGTGGATTAGTAGCAGCCTACGGTGATTTATAAGAGAAATGAGGTTTTTCTCTACAGAGCTTTCAAACAGATAGATTCCATCTGAATGTGAGCCTGTGTGGTTTTTTAGCTTAGAAAAATCATAAATTTTGCTCTGGAAACATCAAGCTGTGATTATGCACGGATACGCCGCTGAATTTCTTTCAAAAGCATTAAGAATTAAGCATATTTTCTGATCTAGATCTCCGTGAAAAGGCCATTTAGCAGTGACAATTGCAGGAATATAGCCCCAAATCTACCTTTGGACGCATTATCCACAAAACCGTTTAGTTTCTTTGAAATTTAAGCTAGAAACAGTGAAGCACATTATACTTTTGTTTGTAATAGTTTGCGTTTATGGACTGGAGAACGCTTTGCAAATCCGTTTATCTCATTGCCTGTAAAAGCAACCGTTGGGGTTAGAAACTGCTGTGTAAACCAAAAACCTGTAGTCTTTTCTCCCTTTTAGGCTGATAGAAGCCTCAACTATGTGCTAATTTTAGCTTTTATTGTATTTCTTCTTATTTTTCGCATTGCAACATGGAAACCTCTGCTATTTCCCAAACTTGTACATTCCAGTCTGGAGTTCCATGATGTCTTTGGTTATTATTGCAATGTAATTTTTTCTGTCGTATGATCTAATTTAAGGCAGTTGTGTTGCACGGTATAATCTTGTCTATTGAGAAGAACTCAGAGAAGTTATTGTTTCATTGTGTTTATGCAATAACTTGTTTGTGTTGTGCTCTGCGTTTGTATGTATTAAGGTTTGAGGAGGTTCTAGAGAATGTATTTACAGAGGTTAGGGTTCTTTTTATGTGTAAATATTAGTGGAGCTTCTGGAATGTATATTTCTACCGAGGGCTGGATTATATCTATAATAAATATTAGGGAAGGTTCTGGTAATGTGCGGTTTTACCAAGGCTGGTGCTATTTATGTACATAGGTTAGGGTCTGTATGTATTGAGGTTAGGTTTGTAGTAAGGTTAGGAGAGGTTCTAAGTTGCGTGTTTAGGTTAGTCTTAACACCCAAACCTAGAACCTCCTGATATTTGCTACAGAGGTTCTAGATTGTGTATTGAGTTTAGGGTAGTTCTTATACATAAGTTCAGAAAAGATTCCATATGTTGTATATTTACCAGATGTGTATCATAGATGGTATTCGCCTCTGAGAAGCCATCTTTTTCTTTGTTTTAAATGCAAGTCAACTATTTTCAGACAAAAGAAAGTCTGGATAGCCACTTTGTTCTTTGTATTGAGGTGAAGGTACTATTATCTATTAAAATTCAAACTCTGTATGGATACTCATCATCTATTAATGATGTGTGTACTATGCACGTACACTCTCACAGACATGTATCCACATGTGCAATATATATTTGCACATGTATATACATATATATGTGTGTGTCAATTGTATCCTATGGAAGTGTGATAAGAAGACTGGTTTATGCTCTGCAGAAATATAGTTTCTACAGTGAACATGGATTGTCGGTTGGACTTGAAAACTATAGCCTTACATGCCAGAAATGCTGAATACAACCCAAAGGTAAATATTACTTTGTCTTCTTTCCCTATTCACGCCAGTTTGATTAAGTTGTACTGTAGCTCCTTTATTTGTTTTATAATTTGTGTTCTCGTTTTCGTTCTCATCTTAGTATCATGGTTCCATCATTGCTTTTACATATTGGTTTATTTCTGTCTGTATTAGGGATTTTAAACTTTGCTTCTTACTCTCCTTCTGCAGCGTTTTGCTGCTGTCATCATGCGAATCAGGGATCCTAAGACGACTGCTTTGATCTTTGCTTCAGGAAAAATGGTAAAAACTTGCATTTGCAGAATGAATTCAAATGACAATAGTACAAGGCTTCCGTTGTTAGTCACTACTTTTGTAGTTCTGGGATAACTTTGTGAGTCCATGTTCTGGCTGATGATATGCTGTAGTTCAATTGTCTGACTTACAGCCCTGATTGATCAAGTTAAAGTTAGTGGTAGTATACTGCATTTGTGGTGATCCAACCATTCAGTTCTAGACACCTGCATGTGTTTCCTGACCTGATTTCTAGGGGTTTTATCTTCTAGTAATGCCCTGGCATTGTTGGACTCTTTCTGGTTGTGTGCGGTGGATATTAAACTGGTAACCTTATGAACACATAATGAGTGGGCACATCTTTATTCCTACAAATCCATAAGTTCTCTTCTAGCACATTTACTTTTTGGAAAGTAATTTTCTTCATGAAGTCATGGACACTTAATAATTGACAATCTCTAATGCTACAAAAATTTTACTCCAACATTTCTTGGAGGATTATAGAAGTTTGTACTTTCTTCACTCCACCCAATGGAGACAGGGCTCTCAGTAAAGGTTTTAGGTGGGATGTGGCTTGCAGAGTGTGTATTTCATCATAAAAATGCTTGAATACCTATTATCTTCTGTCTGTATCTATCTTATACTTTATTTGGTTTCTTATGGCTTTCTGCTAAATGTATGTTGAATGGCATAATGCTTACCTCTCGAGTTCCAATCATGACTCTAGCATCCAAGTCTGTTATGCACAACGCAAAACTTCTGTTGAATTCTTGAAGCATCTTCAGTTGTTTTAGCAACATTGTTTTGCAGGTCTGTACTGGAGCCAAGAGCGAGCAACAGTCAAAACTGGCAGCAAGAAAGGTATTTTTTCATCTTATATCATTAAGTGTTCAGTCTGACTGCTTTAGGGCAATTGTTTTTTGATGTTGTTCTAAGTTTCTCTCTATGGGATGAAAACCTGATGGTTCTTAGTCATGTGATGCCAAACTATTGGAAATTCTTTATTTTTTTGAAGTTCATTAACAGAACTGTTTTCCTGGCTACAATGAGGTTGTCTGTTTGCTCTATTGTGCTATACGTAAAGTAGTGTACATAGTGTACCTCTGTGAATTGACTGGCCACAATAGATGTTTGTGCTTTATGGTTTTGTTCAAAGTTTCATTTTTTTATAAGGTTTGCCTCAGTAAGTTTCTGTACTCATGTGAAACACAGCAAGTGATATCTCAGAGGATTAATAATGAGGATTAAAAGGTTGTTCGATATAAGCCAGTAATAAACAGGGATACTTGCAAACACCTCTGTGATATCTAGGAGAATTAAACTGTAGTTGAATATGAGCCTATAATAAATAGAAGATATACAAAGTCCTGCAGTGCAAGATTTGAGACTGTCTGTTGTATGCTGTGAACCTTTTGTATCATGCTGAAATACTGGCATGAGAATGATACCATTCTTAAATAGGACAAGGCTATTATATAAACCACTTCATGTTTATTTCCTTAATTCTTAAATTTTCCCTGCTAGCCTTACTTGAGCATGTTGCTTACACCTCCACATCTCTTATGTTTATCTCTTATTTCTTAATTATTCCCGTCTAGTCTTTTTCTAGTTTATGTGGCTTAGGTCCAGGTTCAGGCATGTTGTATGTATGCTAGTGCAGATGTATGGCGAAAGGTTGAATTAGAGAGGTTAGAGCATGGTAGCTGGAAAGAGGAAAAAGTGTAGCCCAACAGGAGTTGAATTTTATCAGAATCCTTAGTTATAATTGGGTGCTCAAAGGTGGTTTTTGTAATTATAATCATTCTATTGTATGGTACTCCAATGGCTGGAGGCAGGTTCAGCTCAGTAGGTATGGAAAATTTTTGGAGGAATCCTCCTGGATTTGTATCCATGAAAACACTCGTCAACACTATTCTCTTTCTCTAGCATGTGGAAGTCATTGAGCCGTTTTAATCCTGCAAATCTGGTGTTTTATGTACTGACTAATGAGGCATTACGAACTTATGTTTATGATATTGTATACAGTATGCTCGCATTATCCAGAAACTTGGTTTTCCAGCCCAGTTCAAGGTATTTTATATGATTTCACATACGTGACAAGGTTTACCTTACATGGGATTGAATGCAAGGTTGAACTCTGACCTTCTATTTGATTTCCTTTACTAAACAGGATTTTAAAATTCAGAATATTGTGGGATCATGTGATGTGAAGTTCCCAATTCGGCTTGAAGGTTTAGCCTATGCTCATGGACACTTCTCAAGTGTAAGTTCTATGATGTGCATTAATCGGACAAGTGGTGATATGCGAAGATAAAATGTGTTTGCCATTGTTTTTAATGGAAAAGTAACTCTGTTGCAGTATGAGCCAGAGCTGTTCCCAGGACTCATCTACCGAATGAAGCAACCAAAGATTGTGCTGCTTATTTTTGTCTCTGGAAAGATTGTTCTTACGGGTGCTAAGGTATTGGGGCAGATCTTCAGCCCCTGCAATGCTAGTCAAACGTATACTAGCCTCTGCTTTAACCTGAATTGAAAATGTGGTTCAGGTCAGGGATGAGATCTACGAAGCATTTGAGAATATCTACCCTGTGCTGACAGAGTTCCGGAAAATACAGCAATGGTAATTTTTTTCAGTCATTGATTGGAAATGATTTCCAAATTTGTTTATTTCAATGCTGATAGGCAAACATGTCCCTGTAGAAAATTGAAGAGTAAAGCTATACTCCCTTTGCCTGTAGTAGAAAAGTTTTACTCTGGTGCCTGTAGTATGCTTTATGCATTTCGTTGGTCTTATGTTTTGCTTCGATCTAGCGTGGGAGGGATGTCTTGTACAGATCGTTGATTTTGTTACTTTTCTTTCTTTAAACGATTTCTGATGTTTGGTACTAGCATTTCTTCGAATTGTTGGGCTAGATGTTCTAACAATCTCTTTTTGCTTTTTTGTCTTGTAGATGCAATATATACTCTGGTGATATGGTCTGGTGAACAGGAGAAGAGGGTAAAAGCGTGTGCAACTGAATGACTCTGGGTATACTTTTCTTTCTGGAGAAAGATTGAGACTGGAGCCTGTGGTGAACAGCGTTACACACTGGTTTCATAACATAAATTCATTCGCAACTGTGTGGGGACTGGAAAGAAAGACTATGCATCCGAACTGGTTTTGTTGAATTCCATAGCTTCTTTTTCCTAGGGTTGTTTTTGCTGCAAGAATTTTGTGATAGATTCACACAGTTTTTTATCAAAGAATCTCGGGGAACGCTCTTTTTTATCTTAAGAAAAGAAAGAAAGAAAGCAAAAAAAAAAGGTTTTTTTTTTAAAGGAAAAAATGATCATCTCTAGTTTATGCTTGTATCACAAAACCAGAGAGAAGGGAACGAGCGTGCTGTGCTCGTGTGGCTGGTTCAATGGATTGAAAAGATTAAAATGTATATAAGTCAATCTTCTTTGTACTCTTTGCTTCACCATGTGGGTGGTGAAAAATCCTTTGGAAGGAGGTATGTGTTTTTGGTGCTGTGTTTATTGGAGTGCCAAATTGTGGGAAATTTGGCCCAGATTTTGTACTTTTGTCTAAAGCAACATAACCCATAAAATGTATATAGTCGAGTCTCCTTTGTACTCTTTGATTCACCATGTGGGTGGTGAAAAATCCTTTGGATAGGTGAATGGATGTGTTTAGTGTTCTTATTGGAGAGCAAAATTGTGAGAAATTTAGCCTTTGTGAGAAATTTAGCCTAGATTTTGGGCTGTCTAAATCAATACAGCCAGCCCCATAAACTCTGTCTGATCTATTGGTGTAATTTTTTGTGCAGCTGGGAAGGAAAGGTACATGTTCATTGCTGTGTTAAGTTCTCATGGCTTCTAACTTTTTTGCAAAGGCTCAAACATCTGCCAAACTGTGGGAAATTGGGCCTAGATTTTGGACTGTCTAAATCAATATATAACCCATAAACTTTCTGGCTGATCTACTGATGAAATTTTTTTGCAGTTGGGAAGGAAAGATGCATGCTCATCGCGGTGTTTGGCTCTCATGGCTTCCAACTCCAAAATGGTTGAGTTCTTCACAAAGGCTCAAATATCTGCAGAAGATTGCTTGCATATTTGGCAGTTTAGCAAGATGTGTGTGTGTGTATATATATATGTAAAGAAGCCTCTAACATGTATAAAACAATCTTACCGTATCTCGCTTCCTTACGAATAATAAATCGAAAACTTGAAGCATTATACTTAGAAGATTCGTGCTTCATCATTCGTATATTCGCGTTTGATATTCTTGGCGAACGTATATTTTTGAAGAAGATATTGCTAGCAAGCAACAAAAGGGTTGTGGAAAAACCCTAATAGTCTGTGTCGATATGCCTACCATCAATCAACAACTGAGGTTTTTTTTCTATTTTGCAAAAGATTTCGCGGTGTTTTTGCACCGTGCATCATTGTTTGAGATGGGCAAGAATGCTGAAAAATATGAGTTCTCTGCGCCGACGGATACACTGCTTAGAGATTAGTCTGTTCAAGCCTCTCCGATTAGTCTTTACGGATTTGTTACGCAAAGACGAAAGCGAATGAGCACCTCCGATTTATACAAGTGAGAGTTGGCGCTTCGATATTATGTAGCTACTAAAAAAATGCAGCAAGCTTAGGAGCCTCAACCCTAAGCCCTAAACCTTCTAAACCCTCGAAACTGTAAGTCCTAAACCTCCTAAACATCCTAAACCCTCTAAACCCTAAACCTTCTAAGCCCTAAACCTTGAACCCTATAACATTATTCGATGCAATGGAAATAAGACAAATCCCTAAACCCTAAACCCTCTAAACCCTAAACCTCGTGAGCCCTAAACCTTTGAACCCCATGTAGCAGAGCTCTTCTAACACTATTTAGAGCTCTTCTAACACTATTTGATGCAATGGAAATAAGACAGATCCTAAACCCTAAACCCTTGAACGCCATGTAGCAGAGCTCTTCTAACACCATTTGATGCAATGGAAATAAGACAGATCCTAAACCCTAAACCCTCTAAACCCTCAACCTCCTGAGCCCTAAACCTTGAACCCCATGTAGCAGAGCTCTTCTAACACCATTTGATGCAATGGAAATAAGACAGATCCTAAACCCTAAAACCCTCCAAACCCTAAACCTTCGTAGCCCTAAACCTTGAACCCCAAGTAGGAGAGCGCTTCTAACATCGTTTGATGCAATGCAAATAAGACAGATCCTAAACCCTAAACCCCTGAACAACTCCAAACCCTAAACAACCCTTAATTAACCCTAAACCCCTAAACCCTAAACAACCTTAAACAACCCTAAACAATCCTAAACAACCCTAAACAACGCTAAACCCTAAACAACCCTTAACTAACCCTAAGCCCCTAAACCCTAAACAATCTTAACCCTTAACCATAACCCTAAACCCTAAACCCTAAACCCTAAACAACCCTTAATTAACCCTAAGCCCCTGAACCCTAAACAACCTTAACCCTTAACCCTAAACCCTAAACCCTAAACGACCCACAACCCTTAACCCTAAATCCTCTTCCTTCCTGTGATCGATCCGTTCCCTGTCACGCCATTCTTCCTAGCTACAGTGTTTTGCTTTCCCGGGGTCTTTCTCCGACTCTGCTGCCCGTTTCGTGATCTTCCCAGGGTTTGCTGTGGGTCCGTTTCGCCATAGACATCTCTCAGAGGTTCGTTTCTTTCCTTCCTCTTCTTCGTCTTCTTAATCCTCCTCATTCTTCTTGCCCTTTCGTGAATCTCTGTATCTTTCTGTGTTCAGATTTCCTCTTTTCACTCGAGATATGTATTCTAACACTGCATACACACATATGGATATATTCCTTTTCTGAGGAATTTCTTCTCAATGCTCTGTAGCAATGTCTCTTTGCTCCTGTTTCGTCTCTTTCTAGCTTCTCGCTTACCTTGTTTATGTTTGCAAAAGGTTTTCTGGGGTTTTTCTTACACTGAGTGGAAGAGATTTGGAGCTGGATTTAATCCTCCAGATTTTCTTCTTCTTCTGGTCGTAATTTGCTGGACATTTTTTACGGTTTTCATGGTCTGTTCCTTTTAATCGATCTACTGTTCGAGACTCTACAGGTTTTCTCTTGGTTTCGTACGCAATTGAAGTGAATTCGATTCTTCTCTTTTTCGAAAGTTTTGTTTGCAAATTTCGTTCAACAAATTGTTCCACTGAATGTCGGTTCAGTGATTGATTTGTTTGCAGATCTTTCGGTTTTATGTATTACTCTGCTCGTACCATTTTAGGACTTAATTTTCTGGTTTTTAATCTGCCTAAGGCCTCTGTTTCGTATGCTGACTTCTGCTCAAGATCTGTTATCTCTGTGCAATTTCATTCGTTCTTATTCTTCTTCTTCCTCTTCTTTGGAATGAATTTGTCTTTTAGGTTTCTGGAAATAGCTGGTTTTTATTGACACGAAGATAAATAGATAATAGACAGACAAAGAGACATATGGTGGAAAGTATGGAGATTGAGAGTATATTTCCATGCGTGATTGAGGGAGACCTTCTGTACAATATCTACTTCAAAGCTGTGGTCGAAACCCTAGCAGCAGTGCAAGCCATATGCATGGCAGTTTACCCACTATTGGGGTCCGAAAGCTGCATACTGGACAAAGTGGTGAGTTTGTTGAGAATCTACTGCTGTATATTTTTCTTGAGAGACAAGTTATGTTGTGTTTGGGTGATGGTAATGGTTCCATTGTGATGTGGGGATGTTGATAGTGGTGGTGGTGGTGATGGAAAGTAGGGAAAATTGAGATGAAATGGTCTGTGGTATACCTTAGGTATGTGAAAAGTAGGTATGGGATTTACATTGAGATAGATAGTTGATAGAGTGGCCATCTTTAGTGTGCAGTGAAGCCTTGTGTACAAAACATGTGTATAGATAATGTTCGGATTTGTTGCTTTCGAGTTTTGAGAGAACGTGTGATATGATTTTATTTGGAGTTATGATCAGTGTTAGAAGCAATGTTTTATTCGGCGCTGTGGTCTTATTTGAATATTTTAATTTACTTTCTCTATATCATTGTATCTCGAGTGTCTATGGGTTGAGCCAAACATGTCTTTATTGTTCCCAAGATTTCTTTTAAGCTTTAAGCATCTACAAGTAAAGTATTCCTTACACTTGACCTCTATTTGAACATAAAATATTTAGTTTACTCTCCCAAGGGATTCCAACAACTCAACCTCTCTCAATCTCTGGTTGATAGGGTGGGTGGGGAAGTTGACTAATAACTATTGGTAATGCATGTGGTAAGAAAACGATTTAAGTATTTATGTTTTTCGATAAAGCTAAACTCTTTCAAATGCATAACATGTAGTTTCCTATATATTGTAAAGGCGTCATGTGATAATCTGCTCTGATTTCCTGCTTATTATTAGGTGAAAGATTATTGTTTACAAAAGAGCTTCTAGTGTGTGTGTGTGTGTGTGTGAGAGAGAGAGAGAGAGGGCAACTCTTCTCTTTTTTATTTTGTCCACTCATTCACTTACCCATTATGCATACAATAGTTTTACCTTAGAGAGAACAAACTGAGAGGGAATATTCCTGTTTATAAGCTCTCTTTCAACCCCTTCACTTATCATCTGATTCTATTACACAATCAAATAGTTTTCCATGAGAGAAAGAGAGAAAGAAATATTGGCATGTCCGTGGATCGTTATGGCCCATGAGATAGAGCTGATCATCATGTGTCTGATCATCTATCATGAGAGTATAATATTGTTTGTGCATCTAATCATATAATGCTTGTATAAGTTGTGACAAAGAGATAGACAAAAGATCATGCTACATGGTGTTTAGAGAGCTAATAATATTAATAAATGTAATATACACGGGAGGATCCAAGTCTTTTAAAGAGAAGCTAGAGAATAAAAGGGGTGGATTGTTATGTGATTGCCCTTCATTGTAGTCCAACCATATCTCTTAGGCATGGAAGTTCTGGCTGTCTAATCTTTTAAATATATCTGTGATGACATCAAGCAACATTAGAACCAAACATCTGTGATAGTCCTTATAGCTCTTTTACTCTCCTCTTCTGCATGTGAGAGGCTTAATGTAATGGGTGTATTAATGTTCATAGTAATTCTTACTCTTTGAAAGAAGGTATAGTAAGTTGTTCGTCAGGTTCAGTATGCGAGCTGAGATCTTCCATCAAACACTCTTTATATGTTTTAAGCTCAATTTTTTGAACTTCGTGGAGTTCATCATGTGTGAAGAATATCTTTATATGCTCTTTTATTATCTATATAGGTTGGGCATCGACACAGAACATGTTCTTAACATTACAAGTCTTATTAACTTAACTTACATAGCCTATATTCCCTAGAAATTGTAGCAATGCCTCGAATCTCAATCTCTAATTGGTGAGATGAAACTCGAAGGTCACCAATAGCAACTTAAGTTCACGTGGTCATATGTAAGGCCAGTACCAATAAGCCTTCTCTTTAGAATGAGGCCATATATGATTCTGAGATCAATGTTATCCATTTGCTTGATTTCAGGCTCCATAACTTTGGCAAGTAGTATAGTGTCAAACCTAAGGTACTTCACCTAGTATTGAGCCTTTATTTCATGCATATCTTTACAAATAAAAAATATGTTTTTAAACTTGAAATTGTCCCAAAGGTTTGAACTTGCTACGTTCTTTGAGCTCCTTTTCTTATAGCATATTTCTTAATATCTTGCATCCAAATGGAGCACGAAATTCTTGTTTCCAATACGATTCTATGAAGTCAATGTGAAGACCCTCTTGGACCAAAGCATGTATATATAACAATCCGTTCCGTGTCCATACTCTGAATTGAGAGTGATCTAGGCCGAAAAAGTAAGAGTATATATAGTGTCTATTGCTTGAATCGCAAAAAATCTATAATAACGAACGTTTAAACATTTTCAAACCTTTATAAGAGGACATGCAAATATTGCACTCTATATTTCTCTGTGAGATTGAAGTATGATGACTGCGTTTTTTTATGGTAATTTCTTCATTGTCGGCTTCGTTTACAAACTTGATATTCATGAGTCCCCGTTCATTATTGCATATTGACCGAATAGAGTTGCTGAGATTGAGCATCACTCTCAATACAAATAGTGAGATTTTATTGTCCATATGCACACAACATATTACCTTTTCTTACACTCTGAGTTCTTCAATTGTCTCCAGAATACAGTGCTTTCTCGTCCAGTTAGAGAAATTGTTGTGAAACTTTTTATATTCTTTTTAGCTACTTGAAAGTTTAGTACATGCACGTGCTTTCTGCAAGTAAACTTTTTGTGCTCATGAAAGGCATTTGATGTTTTGCTTTAATAACATTTAAACTCAGTTAAACTATTTTTTCTTTGTATTTGCATTTTTGGTGTTTTTGAAAGCGTTTTCTCTAGCAAAAAGCATTTTCTTGTGCTTAAGAAAATCCCTTTCTTGATGTTTTCATCGAAGAACTTTTAAAGCAAAAAGCATCTGGAAATAAATGGGTGCTCTTGAAAGGTCTATATATGGTCAAATAAGGCCTACCATTGAAGAACTTTTCATACTCAGTAAACTTTGAGGTATTGAAATTGGCCAAGTGAGAATGTATATATGTGATCAAGAATGCTCATGTCAACTAGAGTATGGTTGATCGCATTATTTTTGTTGGCTTTTCATCACGTAAAATCATTGGAGTTTTGTCATGGAGATATCACTTGCAATAAGCATTCTGTTGCTATTGCACATTTATACAAGTGATTTCTCATATTTATCCAGATCCTTTTTATCCATAGAATAGAGGCTATGCATTTGTATATTTTCTTGCATCCTTGAGATATATGCAGTGAAGTGTTGTGCATCATCTTGCAAACTTCTTTTATGAGTGTTCGTGTCATAAACAATTATGACTTCTCCCTTGGCTATGAAGTAGAGAGAGAGAGAGAGAGAGAGAGAGAGAGAGAGAGAGAGAGAGAGAGAGAGAGAGATCAAGCTATGTGGTAGAGATCACAGTGTTGCTATTGGGTCCTGTTTGATATGACCATAGATATAGATAAAAGGACAGATCTCTGGCTCATACTTGTGTGAAATGTTTTCTATTTGTTTTCTATAGTTTGTTAACATTTGCTTTTGTAACTTCTATCTGCATTCTCATGAATCTTAAGCAACATTCATGTGTTTGTTGGGCTGATAGGAAGATTTTCCTTTTATATGCAACATGTTTTATGACTTTTTGGTCATGTTTTCTTTTGAATGATTTGGATTGGATCATTTCCATTTCATCACTTCACTTCTTGTGCCAGGAAAACACTGCCTCAAGCTCCTTGGAAGGTCCCAACACGAGTATCAGGGTAAAAAGCAAGAACATTCGTGAATGGCTCTTGACTGCCAAAAAGAAAGATGATGACGATGACAAAGATGAAGATGATGATGATGGTGGTGATGATGATGATGGTGGTGATGATGATGATGACGGTGATGGTGATGATGAGGGAGTGGATGACGATGATGAAGGAGAAGAGGGAGTACAAGGTGGTTCTGGTGGTGGAGCTGGTGGTGACGATGAGGAGGAGGACGAGGAGGAAGAGGAGGAGGAGGATGAACATGAGGATGATGACGACAACGACGATGATGATGGAAAAGGCGATGAAGGAGATGAAGATGATGAGGATGCTGCTGAAGGTGAAGAGGATGAAGATGATCAAGACGAGGACGAGGCTGATGAAGAAGACGACGATGATGAAGAGGCACCTGAGCCGCCTCAAAAGAAACGGAAATGAGTGTGCAACCCCAAACCAGTTTTCTTGTGTATGAAAACTTTTAGTGTCTTAATCAGCATGTTTTGGGGATTCGGATAGGCTTCAGAAAAATTCCATGGCTAGTTTCGCTGTTCCATTCTGCAGCTAGTTGCCTAGACATGTCACGTGATTAACATCTTTTAACAGTTGATGCTAGTTCGAAGTTAGGGGGAAAGCAATTGTATTTTGCTTATGTTAGCACATTATTTATTCAAAAACTTTTCTTCCATGCTCCACCTGTGCATTGTCATTTGTTTTCATGAGTTGGATCTCATCCACTGTTGATGTCTTTTTCAGTTCACGAATTATTGCTCTCGTGTCACATAGGAAAGGATACAAGAATGGGATTGCTTCAGAGACTATGATGCAAACACTCTGTTGAAAAGGAAAAGATGCGAACTTCGAGGTACTCAGATCATGAATAATGTACTTGCCTAGAATCTGAATACATTTGGAATCTGAATACAGTTGGAAGCATGTAGGATTTGATCTCCAGAAACTGGCCACAAGAAAGAGGTTTCATTTTACAGGAACCTCAAAATTACTCCTTTTCAAGATACAAACCGTAAAAACCACTAACTACTTTGAAGCATCATGTCTATAAAATGACAGAAACTCCGTCGATGCATCGAAACAAGGCTCAAGAAAATGCCCAACATCATTACCGAGTGGATGATCTACCGTATTTGGCTGTGTCAGATGGTGCAGGAAAACCAGTTCCAGTTTTCAGGTTATTGACTAGTCTCAAATTAATCATTGTAACTCTGATACAATGAGCTCTAGCAGGGGCGAATGAAGCCTGATCTGATGTGAGTGAAAGCATATGACGGACATCAAGCAGTGGCTAATGGTTTTGCAGCTTGCGAAGTATGAAAACTGATGAAAATATATAGCACACTGAATTCAACACCCCAGTTAACTGCAAACCTGTCAAAAACAAATAGCATAAGGAATGGAAGTCTGCTTTGATACTCATCGATCGAGAACAAAGGGCAGATTGTTCATCTTTGATGAGAGTAAGGCAACGAAAGAAGCCACGATGTTTTTTCATCTACGTCAATCAATTTGTGTTGGTGCCGAGAAGCCGCATTTGGGCAATTGGGCATCGAAGTTGCATGAAGAAATGCCTCCACCATTCTCAGCTATCGAGAACAAAGATCTGAGAAAAGGGATGCACGTAAGCCTCGATTGCGGCAATATTGAAGCAGCTTATCACATGAGGATCAAAAAAATTATCTTTTGGCACAATGTGATCATCCCAAAGCTTCAAAAAAACATGCTTTACATATACATTACGCATATACAACACCGTTCTCTCTCCTGCGAAGTTACCTAATGTAAACAATGTCTCCACGCAAAAAATGCGTCACAAGCATAGGCATGTTTTCCACCGTATGCATAGCATGTTGTACATAGCTCACACAGCCTCGTGGTTTTATATGAAAGAGCGAGCTTGGGCTGATATGAGCTCATGGGCATCTTCCATTGTAGTCTTACAATTAGCATTGTAGATGGAGCTCCCTAATGATCTCAATGGAAGGATATGCTTCTGCCACTTCTCTGAGGGCATGTATATTTTGACTTGATTTCTCTACCGTTCAGCTTCCAATACGGATCGATCGATTCAACCATTTGTCCTCGCTTAAAATGACCGATTCAACTATCTGTCCTCGCTAAATTGCTCCAATTTTGTATCCTCAGATCTTCGACTTGGTCAGCTTCCTCTTGCATGCCAGCAGCTGCATATACGTTGCGAATCGACACATAGATAGCGGAGCATTTGGAATCGAGCCGCATCGATTGCTCGAATGCCCATCTTCCCAATTCCACATTCATCCATTTCTGGCAAATGCCCAGGAGAGAGATCCAGAGCTCGAGAGCATCGCAAGATCGCACTCTCTCGATCTGGATCACAGCCTTGTCGAAGCGCCCAGCGCGCCCGAAGAGATCGAGCATGCAGCTACGGTGTTCCATCGTGGGCATCATACCGTATTTCTTCTTCATAGCTTCGAAGCATGCCTGCCCTTCCTCCACCAATCCCCCATGGCTACATGCAATCACCATAACGACGAATGTAACCTCGGTGGGCATTATACCTTCGCTGCGCATCTCGTCGAACAAGCCAAAAACCTGCTTTGTTCTACCATGCTGCGCATATACCGACATCAACGCTGTCCACGATACGACATCCCTCGCTCCCACGCCATCAAACACTTCCCGCGCCTTTGCGCATGCTCCGCATTTCGCATACATGTCGATCAACGCATTGCAGAGTACGAGGTCGTCTTGTAACGGTGAGCTCTGCACTCTGGCGATCGCGTCGTGGATGTCTCTTCCTTTGCGAATCGCTCCTAGCATGCTGCATGCCTTCAGGATGCAAGCATACGTGAACGCATTCGGTTTGAGCCCGTCCTTCTGCATTCGTTCAAAGAAACCGATGGCTTCGTCATACCGCTCGTGCAAGACATAGCCTGACATTAGCACATTCCAAGTTCCAGCATCGCGAACGAGAGGCAGCTCATCAAACAACCCTTGTGCTTTCTCGAGGGAACCGCATTTCGCATACATGTCTACCAATGAATTAGCTAAGTCAACGGCGTTCTTCCCTGATATTGCCTCCATCTTAATCTCAGCATGTATTTTCTCAGCATTTGAAACCAATCCTATCATACCACAAGCTTTAGAAAGGCATATAAAGGTTATGGCATCTGGCTTCACATGCTCGCCTTTCATGCGTTCAAAGCACTTCAATGCCATTTCAGCAAGCCCATGCTGGACATATCCAGAGATCATTGCATTCCATGCAGCGGTAACACCCCAAACTGAGTGTTCGTTAAACACTTCGAGCGCTTTTGTAAACATACCACATTTAGCATACATATCGACCAATGCTGTCGCAAGAATAGTATCATGTTCCAATAAACCTTGTTTTTTTATCTCAGAATGAATTTCCTGCCCTCTCTCCAGAGATCCTGTGCTCCCACAAGCTCTCAAGAGGGAAGCAAATGTGAATGCATCCGGCAATAGACCCTCATCTCTCATCTCAGATAAGCAATCAAGAGCTTTGTGACCATATCCATGTTGGACATATCCACCGATCAATGCGTTCCATGCGATAACACTCCTCACCGCAACAGCATCATGAAACAATTCTCGCGCTTTCTCAAGCATACCACATTTTGAATACATATCTATCAAGGCAGTACATAACACGGTGTCTCCTCTCAATAGCTGCGACTTCGCGACTTGCGCATGTATCTCTTCTCCTTTTACGGTCAACCCTGTCATGGCACAGGCTTTCAAGATGCAGGTGTATGTGATCACATCAGGTGAGAGACCTTCTTCACATATACGTCCGAAGCAGCTTAATGCTTCTTTGCCAAATCCATGTTGGACATATCCAGTGATGAGGGCATTCCAAGTGACGAGGTTTCTCTCTCCAAGTTCATCGAAAACACCTCTTGATTTCTCAAGCATTCCGCATCTAGCATACATGTCCACCAGCGACGTGCCCAATATGATATTCTTTGCAATCAATCCTCTCTTTTTTATCTCCGTGTGGATCTCTTCGCCCTTTTCAGCCGACCGTGTGATACCACAAGCTTTCAAAACACAAGAAAATGTGATCGAATCTGGGAAGATCTCGCCACAAGCTTCCATAGATCCGAAGACCTTTAATGCTTCTTCACCAAGCCCACACTGGGCATATCCACATATCAAAGCATTCCAAGTGACAACATTTCTTGATGAGATCTCAGCAAACAGATTGTGCGCCTTGCTCAACGCACCGCAATTCGCGTACATGGTAATAAGGGCATTATTAATATAAACATCCTCATGCCAAATCCTTTTTGTCACAATCTCGTCGTGTATTCTCATGCCTTCCTCAAGGTTTTTGCTCTTGCTGCAAGCTTTAATGGAGGATAACAAAGCAGATCTATCATTCTTACGACGAGCTTCTACGGAGGAAAACAGCGTAGATCTATTATCCGAGTCAAGCACTCGAGATGCTCGGCCCGTCTTATGCATACTAACTTGATTTGCTCCATCTGTGCCGCTATCTTGACCATGGAAAGCATCTGAAGGTGGAGCTATGGAGGAGGAGCGCTTAACAAAATGGGGATGCCTCTGAGGGGAAGAGGATTCGATGAGAGGGACTCCATCTCTATCAGGAGATGGAAATGGAGAACCCTGGAGAAATCGTCCATCTCTGCTATTCACAGAAATCATCATGATCCCATCTCTAGAGAGTTCGCCCATTGAAGTTTTTCCACAGCCAATCTATCAGGATCACATCTGTGGAGAAAATCGCCCACCAGCGTGTCTCAAGCTCCATCGCCATGATCCCCATGGCCGGAGCGATCGCCCATCAAACGTTTTGCAGTCTATCACCATGATCTCCATGGCCGGAGCGAATCGCCCATCAACGTTCGCCTACTCCATCATCACGATCCCATCTCCGGACTAAATCGCCCATCAGTATTTCTTCAGTCTATTCTCCAAGATCCCATCAATGGAGAAATCGCCCACCAGAGAGAGAGAGAGAGAGAGAGAGAGAGAGAGAGAGAGAGAGAGAGAGAGAGAGAGAGAGAGCACATCCCCCACCCCCCCCCTATCCAAGAGAGTGTCTCTAC
>JBBBWG010029010.1:11197-28870 GCA_037176905.1 Azolla pinnata
ACTCTTGAGGATGTGAATCATGTACGAGGCAATGGATATAGCATGTCCTTCTCCTTTCCAGGGCTAAGTAAATTCACATCTAACAGAGATCTGGTTATGGAACAATCTCCATTCCATAGTAACTCCTTCGATTGTTGCAGAAGAAGAGCTTCAAATGGCATGAAAACCAACAGGTACGAAGTGTACAGTCAAGAAGCTTGACACAACAGATGGAGCCCCTGGGGGATTGCAAAGATCCGAAGTCCTGTTTTCTTTCATGGGCATGCAAAGCTCGTTGATTTTCAAAGGATGAATCGCTGAAGAGTACGTACGACATCTGTTGCACAAAGATGTAGCTTACAGAACTCCTGGGATTCCCCCTAAAAGTTACGCCGATGGTGAAAATCGTGTTTCCAAAGTGCCTTCCTATACATCGTTCATGAGCCCGTGTCGAAATCATCCGTGAAAATGTATAGCATGGACATTTCGAAGGCAGGGTAAGCAAACACATTAATTTGTATCCAAATCTAAACATGTATATATGCTAACCAGAATTGTGGGCAAGGATTAGCAAAACCAAACAAGACATGGACCAAAAACAGTTTTGCTTCTTGATTTTCACAGGGCCTAAACATCTGCCCTGACAATGTGCATTGTTCATTTCAATATTCGATCGTGATCTGGATCAAACAAGTTTGAAGGTTCATGCGCCGCTTGCATTGTAGCATTATTTCTTGGAGTGATTGTAGACCAGGTTGATGATTTTGCTTTGCGTCCGATTGAAGGCGAACCTCTTTTTGAATTTGAGGTCGGGATGATCTACACGACGACGCCAAACTGTCGGTAGCTTTTTATTGAGATTGATGGAAAAAATCGACAAGCCTAGAATGCAGGCGCGGATCAAGCATCCATGCACGGGTTTGCAGAACGGCGTGTCGAATTCTTCGTCGACGAGCAGAGCGATCGAATATAAGGAGGAAGGTCAGGCGAGATTCGTTCTTCCAGTTCCGCGGCAGAAACAGAGGAAGAATGCCCACTACTAGACTATAGTTCCGATTTCGAGATAGGAATGGATGAAATGGAAGGGGGAGGAGGCGGAGGATGCCGACGGTTCAATCGTGATCACCACGGCGGGATTCCGCACTCGGGCGGCTGGATACGGAAGCGACCTTTGTCGTTGCAGTAGTTGTAGATCGTATACCGTTTGGTGAAGGCAGTGTAGGACCTCTTCTCGCTGTCGCTGAGGGTGTAGTTGGACCACCAGAAGGAGGTCGTGTTGGCGAAGCACGGAGGCCAGACGGAAGGCTGCTGGACGGCGCACGCGTCGATCTGGAACCTGCTAAATGTGGCGGTAAACGGTGCATAAGTGAAGTTGATCTTGTCGAGGCCGCCGCGAGTGGCCCAGTCGTCGCCGTTCCAGATGCTGCCGTACACGGCCATGGGCCGCGACGTCGGGTACACCGAGCGCGACGCGGGCGTCCGGCGGTAGATCCGTATCGGTATCTTGTCGACATACCATCTGCGAGCAACATCATCGGCCAGGTTTAGCTAGCCATTCGATGCAATGCAATTGAATACAACACAATGCGATGCGATGCATGATGTGAAAGGTTAGATGGATCGGAGCTTGTTGTCAGGTTAGCATTCATTTGTGTCTGCTCTGCTCTCCTAAGCTATGGCGATGCAGATTCAGATGCAGATGCAGATGCAGATTCAGATGCAGATGCGATGCAATGCAGTGGATGATGCGAATGCGGAAGGTTTGATCGATCGGAGCCTGTTGTCAAGTTAGCATTTCATCCAGGTCTGCTCTGCTAAGCTATACATGGGCGATGCAATGCATAATGTCGAAAGGTTAAGATGGATCGGACGTTGTTTGTCAGTCACGTTAGCATTCGTTCTTGTCTGCTCTTCTCTCCTAAGCTATGGCGATGCAGATGCAGATGCAGATGCACGATGCGGAAGGTCTGATCGATCGGAGCCTGTGTTGTCAGGTTAGCATTCATCCCAGGTCTGCTCTGCTAGGTTATATACGGGCAATGCAACGCAATGCGATTGCATAACGTGGAAAGGTTAAGATGGATCAGAGCTTGTTGTCAGGTTAGCAATTCACCCATCCCTACTCTGCTCTGCTCTGCTCTGCTCTGCTCTGCTCTGATCGGCTAAGCTCTGGCGATGCAAAATGCAAGTGCAGATAGTGCAACGCATGTGAAACAAAAAGGTTGGATTTCGATGGGAGGGCGCCCGACATGATCTGGTTGGGTGTCCAGAGGAGCGAGTAGGTGTGGAAGGTGGTGGTGGGGTCGAACCAGAGGTACGTGCGGTGCTCGCGATCCGCCTTCCCGTTGATGTACACGTTGGTCTGCAGGATCCACGGCTGGCCCGTGACGTTGCCGAGGAACTCGAAGTCGAGCTCGTCCCACACTGTCGTCGACGCCGTCCGGTGCGAGCTCATCTGCAAACGAAAAAGCCGGAGCAGAAGCAAAAAAGCCCGGAGCAGAAGAAAGCGGGCATCAGAACCGATCTTCCCGATTCGTTTGGGGTTTCGATAGCTACGCGGCCCGATCCGACGGCTTACGCACGTAGAAGGCGACGATGACGCCGGCCGAGTAGCTGGGGACGAGCCGGATGGTGCTGCTGACGAACCCGCGGATGTAGCGATTGAACGAGCGGAAGCCTGAGCCTGCGAAATTCGAATCGACCGCGGGGTTAGTATGCATGTTATATAGTTAGTTAGATGGATCGATCGATGCAGATAGATAGATAGATAGATAGGTACAACCATCCAAGGTGGGTTGCTATCGAGGACTAAGATTGAGATTGTACTAGTCTTTAGGGGTTATTCCTTTCTTCGCCATAACTTTTCACTGGCGACTGAAGCTTTGTTGTTGTGGGTTATCTTACGATTTGTACGCTGGCCAGTTTAGCTGATCTTCGTTTGTATCATTTCGTAATTGATAGAAGGGGTCTGGTTAGAAAAGAAGAGAACGGACGGACGGACAAACAGGTCAAAATTCACGAGTATCGAAGCCCCGAACACGGGCGAGCAGAAGCAGAAGCAGTAGCAGCAACAGCAGTGGCAGTTAGTATCAGTTAGTAGCAGTTAAGGTTAGTAGTATGAACAAATGCGAGCAGTTAGTAGTAGTATGAACAAAGTATCATGAATATAGTGTATTGGTTAGATTTGTTCATGGTAATAGTAAAAGGTCATGGGTTCCACAGTTAGTAGCAGTTAGTAGTAGTAGTACCGGTGTTTTTGTCGAGTGTGAGGTTAAGGTTGTAGCCTCGGTTAAAGATAGCGGTGTTCTGGCTGCTCCAACCGACGTAGTAGTATTGCGAGAAGCGGGCGGCCGCGATGGTCGGGATGCCGGCCATGGCTGGCAATGCCAGAATGGCCGCCAACACGAGCCCGAGCCCGAGCCCGAGGACGAGGATCAGAATCTTCTTCATCACCGTTCGGAGAGTCCGAATCAGGATCGCAGCGATTACAGTTTGCGGCTAGATTGAAGCTTTTCCTCGGCTACGACATCGACATCGGCGCTTCTACTCGGTCAAGCTCTCTGCTGCTTCGGCTTCTGGTTCTGCTTCTGCTTCTGCTTCTGCTTCTACTTCTGCTTCTACTTCGGCTTCTGCTCGTGGAAGCAGACGAATCGGAGGCGGCTTCATGATGTCGTGCCCAAGGAGTTGCTCGATTAATTTAACAACCGAAGGGGTGTCGATCGAGCACACAATCAGACAGACAGATCGCTCTCTCCGTGTTGCCAAGGGTGGGGTCCTACGAATCCCCCCGATAGCAGATTTCGCCGCCTTGAACTTTCTCTGATGCTCCTTGCTAAATGTAGCTGGATTCTCGCCACTCCTCCGACACTCTCCGTTTCGATATTATAATGCCCCCCTCACCCCAAAAGTCCGACTCGCTGATCTAGCAATAGCTTCTCTTCGTACGGGCACACGTGGATGGGGGGTCGAGGGGACAAGATCCTTCTTCCGCTGATTGAGATTCGGCCCTCGAAACCGCTCAACTCTTGCAACCATATCCGCGCGAATACGCAATCTAAGTTAAAAACCGCTTCTGGCTCTGTTTGATCGTCGTTAAAACAACAGGCTGTAAGAAAAATCAGAAGCAAAAGTCAGCCGACTCGAATCCAGGCTCATCTCTTTTCTTCTTCTAGCGAGTGCCGAGAGCTCGATCGAACCGAGCAGCATGCCCGTGCTACAGTCTGTTTTCTCGACCGTGCTCTTACGGTCGTGCTGGCTTGCTCGCCTTCAACCGACTTGGGTTGCGTAGAGAGCATTTCCAATCGACATATAAATCAATCAATCAATCAATCAAACAATCATCAGTCAATCAATCAATCCATCAATCAATCCAACAGCAGTCAATGGATGAATCAATCCAACAGCAATCAATGGATGAATCAATCCAACAGCAATCAATGGATGAATCAATCCAACATCAACCAATGGATGAATCAATCCAGCATCAACCAATGAATGAATCAATCCAGCATCAATCAATGAATCTACGCGTACACCTATCTATGCATCTACAGGTTGGGACGAACAATAAGTGTGTACCACGGTAATGAGAACCGGAGAGTGGGGTCAAACGGCACGGCCTAGTGTGAAACCGAACCGATGAAGAAAACCCTACAAATTCAGGACAGTCGCGTCGAGCGCTTCGTCCCTGTTCTGCTGCATTTTAGGGTTAGGGTTTCGCGGCCTCCTCCTCTGCGCACGGCGTGAGCTCCTCCTCCCGCCGTCCCTTCTCCCTCGCCGAGCTGTGATGAAACAGATCTTTCCAACACTTGGGCTGATTCACTCGCTGGTGATGCCAAAACCCTGTCGCTGCGTTCTTTCTGAGCTCTTTGGCAAAGGGGAGAAAGAAGCCGAGAGGAGGCGGAGGAGGCAACGACGACATGATGGTTTGAGGGAGGCGCGGGAATGTGGAAGGAAGGGCTTGAGATTTCTGAAGAGCTCGCGAGGTGCGCTCGGTCTTCCGTGCAGGATCTGGGGCATATCTATGTATGCGGGTAGCGGCCGTGTGATGATGAACAAGAGTATTCATATCTTAGGACACCTTCGGACATGGCTGCGAAGCCGTGGATGAGATGAAAACTTGGTTGTCTGATGGCTCAGACCCTTCCTGCCAAAACCCTAGATTTCTGAGTCCAAAGTGGTGGTGATATCCTCATTTCCTTGACGCATCTTGATTGTTGATGAGAAGCAGTATGTGCATTTTGATTGTGTAGGCGTGTTGCGAGACAAATTGAGCAGAAATGCAAACAAAAGTGTTGGTTAGGCTTCTCGATTTTGTCTGCAGTCAATGCGTGTTTTCCGTCTCTGCGGGGCGTAGCACCTGGGCTCCACCCGGGCAGTGCTTCCTTCCTCGCTCACTCATCGAGCTGAGTGATCCAAATGGAATGCCTTGCCCTGCCTATTCTATGGCGAGCTCTACACGTGATTTACAATCTCTTGACCGGAGCTGTCTTTCGATTCTCGAAGTGGCAAGGTCCATGTCTGGGTTGGAAAATTCTAGGGGTAGTCTATGTATGCCTTGCACAGTTGCTACCGGCAATTCCTCGTGCTTGCTAGATATGGACGGCTGATTTATTTCATGGCTTTTAGCCAGGATTTGAAGCGGTTTTGGAATTGGGGTTCGATTTGGGCTCCTAATATTCCAACGCTCAAAGAGGTACACAGCTAGACCATTCTCGCATACAATGTAGATTGCCGTGGAAATGCTGGAAGCATGGCGATGCTCAATGCATTGTTGGCCTACATCAGACCGAAGTGGGACTTGGCATTGTCTGCTATCCGAGCTTCAAATTGTTCTAACCTGCCAATGCATCATCATCATCATCATCATCATCATCGCTGGTTTTGCTCTTCAATCGTACGATGTCAACTCTTGGCATCTCCATTGATTTTGGCTCATCAGTTGTCAGAATGTGCCTTCCGATACCATCCGTGATTGATTTCAGCTCATCATTTTCTGGGGACGGGTCTGATTCAGCTCATCACATTGTGTGGAGTGTCTTGCCAAAGCGATTCTAAGAATGTTCTGCCTATGTTTCGTAAAGAACATGCGGAGCTTGTATATACGACTTGCTGGTGCACTTAGGGATTGTAATTAGACTGAGCTAGGCAAGTTTACCGAAAATCGAGAATCGGTTCAGGACTGTTGTAATTTCTGATGAAGAGCCGTGAATACCGTCATCTACATGCTTTGAAGATAGCAATCTTGAACATGTACTCAATTTTTTGTTGAATGTATTACATATAATCTCTTTGATAAGTTTGCAAGTTGATCCTCACGATTTTTTTGCAGACCGACTCGCAACTAAGTTTTTTTGCATAACAATTGACAAGTTGCAATTTCTTTGATCATCTAGCTTATATCATTCTGTTCATTGTTCTTGTTAATATACAACCTTTGCTGATTGACCTTATATTAATTATTCAAGCAAGGCATGGAAAATTTGTATTGCCTTAGAATAAAAAAGAAACGATGTGATGGTTATCAATCAAATGGTTTATAGAGCTCTGATATTTTAGATTTGGTTAAACAATCATCGTCTCTTTCTTTAATGCAACAAGGGTTTTAAATGTTGATCCAAGAATTTTGCTAAGATTAAATGTGAACATATGCAAATGGCGGGCTGAAATGAGTGTGGACTTAACCAAGGGCTTCTTGTATAAGACTTTGCATGAACGGGATACTGTTGGGAATTTGATATCTAGCTAAAACCTAACAATAAAACCAAGTATGCACTTAAAGGTAGATGATTCTTTCACCAAAATGGCTTTGAACTGGGGAATGTCGGCTGAATCGCGATTGGGGCTAAGCTAAAGCAGAGGTTAGGACTAGGCTGAAAGTTTAGGGTTGGGGTTAAAGTTTGGGCTAGGGTTAGGGTCAAGTATGGAGGGAGCATCAAATCTCTAGGTCATGTTTATGGGCTAAGAATGAGATTAGGGTTATACTTTAGGTAAAGATGAAAGTTAGGGTTAGAGATCAAGATTGGGATAGGATTATGGTTAGGGTTAAGTTTAGTGTTGGGGTTTGGGGCTTACAATTGGGTTAGCATGAAGGTTGTGGTGAGGGTTTGGGTTAAGAGTGCCATTCTGGTTTTTGATTGTAATGTCTACTTTGCCCCGATGAAATGTCTATCGAAGATGTGATGTCGTTGGTCGGAGAGGATCATCAAAATCGTAGGAATTCAATTGGCTAAATCAAGAATTGCTGGTTGCCGGAGTTTGTGGAATCATCATCAGTCAGGAATCGGTTGTCATCAGATCCACATTCGATCGAGATTAAGAAAGTTAATCAGAAGATGAACTAGGAGTAGGGTTAATCAAAGATTAAGGAGATTGCCATGGATTAGGAATCAGTTATCATCGAATCCAGACCGAACGAGCGGTCGGGAAGCAGCTCTTAAACCAAAGATGGATGAGAAGCACGGAGTCCTACCTTCGATCAAGATTAAGGGAGTTAATCGGAAGATCAAATAAATAGGAGTAGGGTTAATCAAGGATTAAGGAGATTCATCGAAAGCCGATTAGGGAGGAAACGAGCGTGATTAACAGTAATGATCTCGGAATTTTTTTGATTTAGGAAGAAATTAGTGGCTCTTTGATTTGTCTTCCAAATCCTGATGAAAATTGAAATCCTCTCAGTCTTCGTTTTCCCGCCGAGACGGAGACGGAGGAAAATACACAGAGATCGAGATCGAGCTCGATCTGAGCCAGCGATGGCGGGGCCTCAGATCCTTCGTTCCGGAGATGGTAACCTTCCTTCCTTCCTCTTCCTCCTCCTGCTTCTTCTTCTTCCTTCTTCTTCTTCTTCTTCTTCTTCTTCTTCTCCTCACGGAGGTGGAAAACGTCTACTAGGCTCGTTCCGCTCGTTCCGGCGATGCCGGAGATGGTATCTCCTTCCTCTTCTCTCGTCTTATTGCTGCCGTATGACATAGCCGCGCGCTCCTCGCAGGTATGCCACATTGCTAATGGCGATGGATCACACATGCCGCGCACCGCGCTCGTCGCATTCTCCCCCTATGCCTTCCTTCCTTCTCGTCTTTCCTGCGAGCGCATCCTTTGTTTCGTTGTTCCTCCATCCTTTTGATCTGGCCTTTCTACGGATGTCTTCCGAACCTGCGCGGGTGTTCCTAAATGTTGCTCTCGTTTTCCCTTCTTTTTTTTTTCGAACTGTGTCTCAGGTTGGGAGATCGTTAACGAAGATGGTTTGATCTACAAGAGGCGAAAGAAGGAGGTGAAAGACCCTCCCGCTCCCGCTCAGATGCAAGAAGCTTCCACACAGAAACTTCACGATGATGCTCGCTGGCGGCGCGAGAGAAAGAAAGCTGCGCTTCGGAAGCTGAAATCAAGGTATGAATGCCCTTACTACGTAAATACTCGGAGGATTAGGGCTTCCATCAGAGGACAGACTCAGCTACTTTCAAACTTTAGAAGTATCACCTTTGTAGATGCATTTTGTTGACAGGATACAAAAGATATTTCAAATAGAAGTACTTATTTTTCAGTTTTAGTTATATTTCATTCAACTGAATTTCTTTAAAAGATGTTAGAGCAAGTCTCCCTAGGGATTCATATGCAAATTCTGCTTAAGTGCTTGAAGATATTCTATGTTTTTGACTAGTGAAAATTATTTTAGCTGCACGGGACACGATTTAGTCTTGCATATGTTTAAATGATGCCTCATTACCTCAATTGTATCTTTTGGTTAAGGTATCTTGCCGAGATTGATGAATGGGAGAAAATTTTTGAGAGGCTAGAGAAGCCCTCCGGATGCAAGAATTTTCAAAACGATGTCCCTGAACTTGCAGCTTCTCAAGATCCAGGAATTAATGTTTCAGGAAAGCAGTTTGGGACCTTAATTGAGAAGCTTTCATGTGAGGTATGCTTTTTCAAATTATAGCATAGGTTTGTGCAGAAAATGGTACATACAAGGTCAAGACTGGATGTAATCAGTCTACCTATGTCCATGTTTAGTGTTCGCATATATAAGAGTTATTGTGTTGTAATGTAATGTTTCCCAATTTCCTTCTTTCTCTTTGATTATGCAGGTGGAGCAACTCGAGATGTTCTTGCAGGAATTTGAGGCATTGTGCTGTGATTGTGAGTATTTATGTCAGCGTCCAGATGAGTATGGAGAGTTCTATGACAAGATTAAAAGTCCCATATCAATGATAAAGGCTTTCGAAGTTGATGATGGGTCTCCATCAGCTGAACTAGAAAAAACTCCATAGAATTAGATTCAGTAGTATGTACATAAAAATAGTGACGTTGAAGGTTATCAACTCGTGGATAACCATGCGTTTTTCACTATATCCTTGTGTGCTTCCTTTATATTCTTCAGATAAGGACGGGAAACCTCATGTAATATTGATTTTTTTTATCGGTCTGGGCCCTCCCAATTGGCATTAGAGGCAGATGTTAGCTGTGTTGATCTAGCATGCAACTCTTTCAATGTGTGCTGGAAAACTGTTCTGATGTAAAAATACTCAATCACCATCGAAGAAATAATTCCGAGGTATATATATGTGATGTACGCAGTATTAACTGTCACTATGTCTTGAGCTGGATGGTATGATGTTTGAACACTAAACCCAGATTTGTTGAGCCATGTGCTGCAGCTCAAGTTCACCATTTGTGATCAACTCATTAAAACTGGCTGTGATAGTTGTTCTCTCATTGAACGTTCATTTGTGCAGCCTCTGTTCAAGATTCTGTCCTGAGTGCAAATTCTTCGACTCAACTTTAACCTTTACATAAAACTATGGATTGTGTTTTTTCTGATGCAGAAAATCATGGTATGGATTGTACCTGATGGCTAATATACTTTTTTGATATACATCATGAATCCCAGAATTGTTTTGATTGCCAAATGATGTGGGTTGGAATCTGATTTCTGCATCTTCAAGGAAATCAATTCCAAGCCATTATTTCATGTAAGTCCCCTTAGCTTTCTTCCACTAGTTTCAACACTATTTTTGTGGATGATTTATGATTACATCGTTCGTTTGAAGATTGTTTCATTGCCCTCTTCCAATGTAACAATCAAATTGACACTAATACTTGTTTTTGAAGAAGAAGAAGAAGAAGATGATGCCCTCACTTCAGAAAACCTTTGAATTCTCCATTCCCTTTTTTGTTCTAAATGACTAGTGAGTTTGCCACAATATATGAGCTCACGGAGCATGTTTGCATCCATAGCTATAACTACTTTGATGGTAAGGGTAACATTCAAGCTTCTGAACACAGATCAATCAAATCTCCCGCCCCTGGGATTATTTGAAGACGATCTGCGTACATAAAAACCCTCTACATCTCTGTTGTGATAGCACTGAAAAAGATGGGAGAACGTAGATGCAAAAAGCCATCCAAAACAGGCTGTTCTATTTTTCAAAGAAAATTTTGCCTGAAGTAAATTGTTCTTCCTTAATTGATTCATTAATCTATGACACCCAACAAAGTATGTACAGAGAAATCCGTGGTGGTTTTGGATAAGGCATATCATATCTTATGGCGTTAAATCTGAAGGTAATTGTGAGGGGCTAATCAACACCAAAGAGGTTTCACATGATTACAGAAGCTTCTCAAAAAACAGAAACAATATGCTCTGCAGCACTACAAAAGCCAAAGTTATCATGCACCCATATGATACACAGCTAACAAATCAGCATATCAACTATCTTCAGGCTCAAGGCATGTTGTAAGGCCAAGGTCTCTTTGTTGCTCCTCATCCATGTGAATTGTTCCAGGTAAAGCCCCGGATACCAACCGAGCAAATTCAATGCCAGACAACCAATAATGGGCTAAAAACATTCCATGATCAACAAATTTGCTGATTTTGGCCAGACGTGCTTTCAAATAACGTCGATCTCCGTCTGCACTAGAGGACTTTCTAGGTTCGAAACCTTCATGTAAAACTTTGGCCAACCCAGAAGCTTGCAAGAAGCGTTCGGTCGCAGCTTCCCAGGAAAGCATGTGCTGCTGCTCTGGTGACAATGGTAGAGGCTCAACATCGATGGCTTGTTTGATCTTCTCAACAAACTCTGCGCTTGACTTGTATGTATAACAGTTTGGAAAGTATTTAAAAAACTCATTTGATGGATGATCCGCACAGATAACAAGCTTTCCCATCGCTAAAGCCTCCGCTGTAGTGGTGCAGACCACATCGCTCACACTAGGGTTGACAAAAACTTTGTACCTGAACAAACGAACATAAGATGATGAGAACTTAATTTGTGAGATGGGTAATTAGAAAGTAAAATTCCAGATAGCTCACTCGTGGAGCGACGAATCCGCGTGGTCTTTTCCTTCAAACAAATTTATCTGTAAACCACGCCTTATAGTTTCCTCCCTGACCGCCGAAGAATCTTCTCCATTTCCAAATACATCCAGTTGTATATCATTCAATTCTTCCTTATGCGCTGACCACAAATCTAGGAGTTCCCGATACCCCTTTCCCCACACCATCTTACCAAGAAAATATGCCTTGTTTGTAAAGCCGCTGCATCCCTTCTCCTTCTCCAGTATCATATTTTTTCCAATTTCAAGAAACTTCAGACTCACTCCATGGACATTGCAAACAATAGACTTGGGAAGATATTGTGTAGCTGCTGATAGCCGAATCACCTGGAGAAAGAAGGAAAAGTTGAATAATAGTATCCTATATGGCAATTTCCTATTTTCTTCTACTGCATTCATCTTACTTTGTCGCAGTAAATGTTTGTCATCCAGTTATTGACATACTTCAGAAAGAAAGCTTGAAGGGGGCCATTTTTCTCTCTCTTAACATATTCCAGATAATTTGTGTGTACAATGCCAACAACGTATCGGAATTTTTGTGTCCATCGAGCGCCGTGATGGTACCAGGTAAGATGCTCTGGTTCCTCAAGAACAGCTATGTCGGCATCAATATCAGGTATAAACTGTGTGATGTCACCAACAGGAAGAATACTCCTTTTCTCCAGAGAGAACTGCATTCACATTTAATCAACAGTTAATACAGACAATGCATGATAGCATGATTTTCTAAGAAACCATTTTTCTTGTCCATTTCCAGGTCGCAAACATTCATCCACACGCCTAAGTAGAGTGTGTTACGACCATCACAAAAAAATTCACTTAGTCCAGACGATGGATCGATTTAGGACAAATGGAACTCATACTAGACAGAAAAACATATTCACCGTTAACCATAATGGAAGCCCAAAAGCATACACATAAGGTATTTCGTAAAATACATAATGGCTTCATAGCTAATGGCTTCCCTCCTGTAGAAATCGATGTTCTAGTTACTTTAAGCAAAAAGTTGTCTCTCACGCTAAACCTTTTTTCCATGGAATATGTCATGGGTTACAAGCCTAGAACTCAGACCCTGCTGTATGTCTTGTTATATTCTCCCATTTACACATCTCTCGCAAAACAGAAAAGATTTACAATTTACCTTTCCAGGATAGAAGATAATGTTGAACTCTGGTTGGAAACTTATTCTTGAATTTAACCACTCTCGGATATATCTTTCCTGGTCTTGTGGAGCATTAAAGGTCGTCTGATTTGGATACACTAAGATTTGATCCTTCTTTGAGAGCCATGGAACCAGCAAAGTGACATTCACATCTCCATTCCTCACAAGATATGCTGCACGTAGGAGAGGATTAATTGCAGTTCCTGTCATCCATGGTAAGCTCGCTGTTGTCACAATAGTTATACTTCTTTTATCATGTTTTCTTCCGTCCTCAAGGAATGCATTTCGTCCCCAGACATCTCCTCTGAATTCATAGCCAAAGTTGTATAGTACAGTGGCTATCCTTACATCTAATTCTTTTGCTGCTTTCCTTGCTTCTGTTAAAAGCATTGCAATGCCTTCACTGGTTTCAGTATCTCCAGAAGCTGACAGGTCAGCACTATTCCATCTTTGGAGTGAAGAGCAAATTTTCCCACAAAAGCCTAGTGCAATCGAAAACCATTCATTAAATAGGAGATTTTTAAAATTCCTACATACGCACAGGTAAATAAGGAGTAGGACACAACAAATGGGGAGAAAGAGACGGAATTTGGCAAAGCAAAGATAATTACAGCGGAGATGAATTTATAACCTTTCCTCACACCAAGCTGACATAAGAGAGTCTCAGCTTGCTTGACTAAGCTCTCAAAGAGTTCTGACACATCAAATGGAGGACAGCTACCACCAAAATAATCCTAAAAGGGAATAATACATTTGGGTGAGTTTCATGACCACATTATATCAATTTTCCCAATTTATAAAACTACACAAAATCTGGCATTCAATATACATAGTACATGATGAATCACTGTTTCCCAGTTTCCACCATTTCTTGCGCTCACTTGTAGAAAAACAAGAGGTAGAAACAGCCAAAATTACATCAATTCTAAAGCTCTATGGAGCTTGAATCCTACTGGAAAGACAATTTTCTTGCACTCGTAGTAGGGCATATTGCTTTTCATATTAAATCAATTCAAAGACTCTAAGAAACTTAATTCCTAGTCCAAGAAAATTTAGTTTGAAAAAATAAACACCACTACCCTGCTCACTGTTATCACCATCTTAAGGAATGATTGCAGATCTTTCAAAATGTACCCAATTGATAAAATATGAGCAAATTCATGGCTCAAAATTAAATACAGCATTTTTACAAAGGCTTTAGGCTAACCTTATACATTAATCCTTTGCAGTAATGAACCATTCCACATACAAAAAAGAAATGAAACTCAGTTATGCAGCCGATAATGAAGAATCTATGCCACACAAAATGCAGTAATGAGTAGGATGCTTAGGACGTAAACGGAAAATGTAGCTTAGAGAGTGAAAAAACTTGTATAGACTTCCACCTTATTCATTATGAATGTATCCTACTGCAGTTGACTTGCAGGGTTGTACACTTGAGCCTCAGGCACCAATTGATAGTGAAAATGTTTTTGAAAGAAGCCTTTCTGAAGAAAATTCAGAAACGCTGATAGTGAAATGTTTCAGGCCAATGGATGGTTAGGTGGAGAATCTTAGGAGGAATCGGGACAGTCTGTGGGACCATCTAATTGTGTTGAATCTAAAGCTTGAATCGTGCGAGAATCTTCAGAAAGTTATCCTTTTCTGAGCAAGTTCGGATCTTTGCAGCAAGTAAATAGTCTTTGATTCCAGCAGATCTTAGCTCGCTAGATGACGTTTTCTTCCTAAAGTTCGGATATTCTGCAGCATGCAGGAGTTTGCGAGAATAAGGCAGTTCTCACTCTTCAAGAACATATTTTGGCCCTCACATAGCCCATGATTTATGATTTTAAGGTGGATTTCTGTAGGGCATAACATGGGATGAATTGTATGGCACGGCATTATGATTCAATGGACAAATCAGAACCTAATGCAGCATTTTTTATACAGCCATTTGGCCACAACCATATAGCATTATCAGTATACTGTGATTCTAACACAAATGTTCAGGTTTAGAGAAGCAAGTAAAAATATTAACTAGAGAAAAAACATAACCTCTTAATGACGGATGTACCCTAAGGTCATTTTATATCCCTAGGTACCCAATAAAACGGATGCACAAGAAGAAACACAATGGGAAAGAAGGGTTTAGGGTTGAGGGACACACCTTCTCTGAACCTGAAATCAATGTCGGGAGGTTCTGCAAATAAAAGAGGAATATTGTGCATACATGAGCTAAATAACCTATACACAAGAATGCACAAAATGGCATGGCATAAATTTGTCTTGCATAGCAATGAAATTTACGATTTACCCTACCACGATCTTCTTTGTATTCTCGAAAAATCCCATCCTTCTCGAGTTTTGCATGAAATGGTTCGGTGAAATACTTGCAATCAAGGTTTCCTCTATCTCCATAAGGTTCACCCTCAAACGCCTCAAAGGCTCCCACTCTTGTAGCGAGCATACTTTCTTCACATCCCTATTCTTCTCCCATTCTTGCAATGCTAGCTTCAACTCTTTCCAGTCAAGGAGGAATCTTGTATCATGTTTTGATTTCTTATCGAACATTTCTTTTGAGAGATGATCTTCAATGGAAGGTTGAGATTTCCGTATCAAACAAGATTCTAACCTTGATGGTGGGGGAGGCCTCCAAAAGCCAATCATATCCTCTGCATTTCTGTTCTGATTCTTGTTGCTTGCATCCAAGATATGACTTTCTGTGTTCAAAGAATTGGCTAAACCATTGAATGGAAACTGGAGCGATTGCATCCTCTGAATCATGAGCTTGAAATCACGATCTACTGCATTCTTTTGAGCATCAATCCATTCCTTTGAAAAGAACAGCAAATCCACATCCGTTCCTTTCTTTATTTTCCGCTCCATACACAGAATCTGAAGGGTTCTTTTGCTCTCTCTTCTTTTGTTGTTCCAAAATGTGCCAAAGTTCAAAGGACAACACTGTGAAAATGATGCTTACGGTTTCTGCTCTTCTGGCGGACTTGATGTATACTATGATATACAAATTCCTGATCATTCAACAGATGCTTTACGTATGGTAGAATGGAAGGAAAGCTGACGCGGATTCAACAAGATTGATAATGTGTCCAGATCAGACCTTTGCTATGGTAGAATGGAAGGAAAGCTGACGCGGATTAATGGTATGAAAGCTAGAGCTTTGCTGAGTCTACGGATAAGATAAGAGAGGAATGTAAAGGGTTGTTACACATGGAATCTTCTGTAATTGCAAGCCTTCTGAGTATATCCTCTTTCTTTGAGCGAGTGAGAAAGCTCGACCTTTGCTGAGGTTACAGATATGGATTAGAAAGATGAATGTTGTAATTGCAAGGCGTCTGAGTATACCTTTCATCAAGATTTTTTCCTGTGGATTTCTATGCATAAGCTTGTTTTTTCTCTTGTAACAAGCAAACAGATAATCCTCTCTCTCTCCCTTTCTCTGAACTAAAGTTGGAAACTTTCGATTCTTTGGCCTTGGATTGAAGCTCGAGCTTCCAATCCTCCGTCGAAATCGATGCTATTCAGCTTCATCAGTTCCCCCGTTGGTTTGCTGGAGACGTCAAACAAAATCAAAAGACGGAAGATTTCCTGGAGAAGAAGAACCGAAGCGAAAGAAGGGAACCCGTCGATCTCTCTGAATTCTCGTGCAGAGAGAAGGCAAGGGAAAAGAATCAGGGGACGATCGTGAAGGAGGAGGGAAAGCTTACCAGGAGGAGAGGGAGGGCGGAGGAAGCGGGAGCAAGGAAGGAAGGAAAGGAACCACAGAAGCAAACGCAAAAGGAGCGAAGTTGTTGGTGGGACCCCGAGCTTCCATAGCCACCAACTGTGTGTGCAATTTGCTTCTTCTGCTGCTTCATCATCACCATCATCATCAGCAGCAGCAGCATCAGCATTCGTAAAGGGTATGTGCTTGCAATTTCGCAATCCTTAACTTGTGTGCTTCATCAGCATCCATGATGTGTGCATGTATGTTATCCCGACGATCGATGACATATGATCGCAAAAGATCATCAGCAGCGCGTCGATCGAGCATATTCTTTCTTATCGGAGAAGCACATCGATCTCCGCAGCTTTGCTGGATTCCTCGGCGTATTGTGTGCTTCGTACTGTTTCAGGCAGAGTCATGTTGGGTAGCATATATGAGCTCAAACATGTGAGCTACCACATGAGGAATTGTTCGATGCTCGGGCAGTTTTGTACTGTTCGATTGGATCGCAGCTGAAGGAATCGATGCACAGGAGGAATTCTTTGATTGCCGACATTCTTGCACTGTGTATGTACTGCCTTGGGGAAGGAAGCACATGGAGATGGAAGAAAAAGGATCTGAATCTCAGAGATTGGTGAACACGGAGTAGTTTTTCTTTTCTGCAGAATTCGAGCAACTGATTTTACAGGGAGCGAACTGGTGGATCTGCATCTCTCAGAGATTGGAGGCCATACATATGTGGTGAAGAAAGCGGTGATGAATTTCGCCCAGCGATTGGGTGTTGTGAAATGCTGGCCTAATTCTTTCTTTTCTGCAGGAATTTGAGGAGCTGATTTACGGCGAACTGGTGGAGATCTGCATCTCAGAGATTGGTGGGCCATTAAGATAAAGAAAGTGGCAGTGAAATTCGAGCAGTTTTCTTTCCTGCAGAACTTGAGTAACCGATTTACAGCGAACCGATGGATCTGCATGCATCTCAGAGAGATTTGCTGGGCTATGGTGAAGAAAAGTGGTGATGAATTTTCGCCCATAGATCAATCGAGTCATGAAAGAATGGAGAAGTTTTTTTTTTTTCCTATTTCTGCAGAATTTGAGCAACCGATTTACAGAAACAGATGGGCAAAAGAAACCATGGATGATGATGATGATAGGGTTTAGGGTTTAGGGTTATGATGCTGATGACGACGATGATGATGACGGATTCAGATCTGCGAGGAACAGATTGAGAGAAGATCGGGCTCTTTCTTCGACCTGGATACAGTTGCGACCGATCATACAGGGAATGATCGATCTGCTCTTCGAGCCAATGGACGGGGATATCAAGATGGACGAGGTTATTGTGTGTTGGGATCATAAAACCGGATGATCTTCTTCTTGGATCGAATCGAATGACTGCATTCTGAATCATCATCAGACGACTGCAGAAGGAGGCCAGAGAGATTCATTCTTTTACTGCTGTGGGATTAGATTGATGGATCGGATTAGATTGGATCGGATT
>JBBBWG010029010.1:28970-54878 GCA_037176905.1 Azolla pinnata
GGTTTTGTCAGAGAAGGAAGGAAGGAGGTTTTCCATGGCGGCTTGGGAGTTTTAGGGTTTCGGGTTCTGGAAGTAGAAGACAGAAAGGAAGAAGAAGAAGACTGCAGCAGACGTGGGTTAGGGTTTATTTAGGGTTTCTTCCCTTCTTTCCTTCTCCTCCTCCTCTGCTGGGATCGTCGTCAATCAGAGATCTCTGCCGCCCCGAAGGATCCATGGATGGATCGGCGCTGATCGGATCAGTCTGAGGAGTGGAGTAGTTAGATCTGATGCAGGCAAAGCTTTCCATGGCAGCTTGGGAGGAGTTTTTAGGGTTTTCTGAGCGTGGAGCAGCCGAATGCAGACCTGTCTAGGGTTTGTTTAGGGTTTAGGGTTTCTTCCCACGGACATAGCCGAGCTGAAGATCGATGGAGAGAGAGAGAGAGATCCAGATCTGCAACGAAATGGAAGCTCGCTCGGATTATCTGCAGCCATGGCTACTAGGGTTTGTTTTAGGGTTTAGGGTTTCGTCCCACGGACATAGCCGAGCTCTCAAGATCGATGGCGAGAGATCCAGATCTGCAACGAAACGGAAGCTTGGATGCTGCGAGTACTTGCTGTGCACTGCCCGAAGGAAGCGGCGCCGTTCTCCATCACCATCGCCATCGCCATCGCCATCGCTGATGATCCTCATGGCCTTCTTGTGGAAGGAAGCCATCTTCAGCGCACACTCTCTGTCGTCGTTAGGGTTTTGTTTTGCAGGAGTTGCAGTTGTTGTTGTTGCAGAAGACAAGGTTTTACAGAAGAATCAGCAAGGTAGCCCTAAACCCTAACCCTAAACCACTTCACAATCCCTGAATCCCTAACCCTAAACCAGTTCACAATCCCTGAATCCCTAACCCTAAACCAGTTCACAATCCCTGAATCCCTCAACCCTAAACCAGTTCACAATCCCTGAATCCCTAACCCTAAACCAGTTCACAATCCCTGAAACCCTAACCCTAAAAAGGCTGGAAACCCCACCCGGAAAACCCTAACACAACAACCCTAGGCATGGAAACCCTAACTGCCCTAAACCCGAAAACCCTAAAGCCCTAAGAGCCCTACCTAAACCCAGCTCCAAGATCCTTAGATCCAAATACGAAACCCTAAAGGCTTGTACAAACCCATGTCTTGCTTTGCTGCTTCTCTGACAATGCAGGAAGGGAGAAGGGATGATGAACCAACCTCAGACGTTCCTCTGTGTAGCCTGATCGGCTATGGAGGTCCGAGCTCCAGCTGCGCGAGAGGCGAGACCGGCTATGGAGGGTAGCAGCAGCAGCTGCTGCTGCTGCGTACACAGCTGCCGCAGCCAGCAGAGAAGGGGGATAGCTCACCATGGAATACTCAGTCAAGCACAGCTCCAGCAACAAGGAAGGCATCATCTCCATCATCATCTGCAGACACACAGGGAAGATAGGTAGGTATGTCAGACCCTAAAACCTTAGAAATCCTTTTGATTCAAACTAAGCAGAACGATTGGCATCTATACCAATCCTGTCAAACAGCTCTCGATCGATCGATCAGATGGAGCTATACAGCATTGAAATTCACCAGAGACATATGTCTGCTGATTTTCTTCAAACAATTCTGGATCAGATGGAGCTATATACAGCATTGAAATTCACCAGAGACATGTATCTGTTGATATCTTTTTTCTAACAATTCTGGATCAGATGGAGCTATACAGCATTGAAATTCATCTATTGATTCCTCCTAACGATTCTGGATCGATTGGTAGTAGATCGATCGGATCGTGGTGTAGCCTTGTAACAAACATCTTCCTATTTATCTTTTATGGCACCGAATCGATCAATTTACTGCATTGCAATACTGTGTAGATTGATATGCAGCTCCATGTTATTTTCTTCAAACCAAGAAAGAAGATTGAATGGATCAGATTGAACCGAGGGCATTGAAATGCACCGTGGGATCATGTATACCGATCGTTCTTCAACACTGAATAGATGGATCTTTCTACCACACTGAATAGATTGATTTATTGATTGATTGATTTGATTGATTGATTGCTTTGAGTGCTCGATATTCCGTTCACCTGTGTGTTGTGATGATCTCCATGGTGATCTGATGAATCTGCAGCTGATGAAGATGCAACCCTAAGGAATCTGACGAGGAAGACATAAGGGGTGGGGCATGAGAGGTTGAAGTGAAGTTTGTTCAGCATCACCTTCTCCTGCAAAGCCATTTGCAGAGTCTCTCAGCGAGATGGAGATCAATTCACAACACTCCTTAATCACTGCCATGTTCAAGGTCCTCCTAATCATGTTTAGGGCCTAAATTACCATCATAAGCCTTAAATCAACACCATGCCCAAGGCCTTAACCACAACTATGTATGTTCAAGGCCCTAATCACCCATGTTTAATAATTAAAGCTTCCTAATCACCACAACTCAGGGGCCTAAATCTTACAACACCTCACCATCCTAGTTCCAGGCTCCCTAGTTGCTGCAATGGTGTATAGAAAAGAATCACAGCCCTTTAAGAATACAATATAATCGACCTTTAAAACAGATGTTATTCGTGGAACGAAGGTCCTGGTAATTACTCCTTGTGATGATTGATGGATTTCTATATCAACATACTCATACCATTTGGAGGATGTCATCTTTGGTGTAGGCATTTGCTGAGATGAAGGAAAGATCTTGGATCTCTGGGGCCCATATCTCCTGGTATTTCGAAGCTATGAGCATGGCAGTTATGCCCACAAGCTGCAGATCCTTCCTGGCTATGGCTTCTGAGCATGCAAGGAACCGATCAATCACATTCACCGCCAAAAACAGAGTCTCCGCCATGAATTTGAACCTCAAATGCACCTGGAATTCAAGCAATCCACCCACCAAATTAAGCTTCTGCAATGCTCCTCTTTATCAATGAGCTTGACAACATTTTAGGGCTAATAAGGGTTTAGGTATTTGTCTTCCGATCTATTGAGATTGATCTCTTTGCAAACTTTTTTAGGGTTTAGATTCTTTTGGCAAGATCTGTTCTGAAGCTAGTGATCTCTCTACACACACATTCAAAATGTTTTTGACCTAAAAACTTCTTTTTGAAATTTCATGGGGAAATATTGATTCCCTCAGTATCTCTGCGGTTTATTATCATGGGATTCATCTGAATTCATCACATTCTTTTGTTTTCTTTTTCTTGAATGAATCTCACTTCGATCAACCAATCGATGAGAACCGATCTCATTCGCTCGTTGATATCGGGCTGCTGAGTCTTCAGGTAATCTTCTTCCACACAACTCTGCTTCTAGAGAGAAAAAAAAAATTCGATCAATTGATCAGGAGGCCGAACTGCAAGAGATGCAGTTACAGTATTGAAATTAATAATGCAATCATGATTTGGCACGAATGGGTGTGCTTTACTATCTGATAGTGACCACATGATCTTCATATTAATTGAATGATGAAAATTGATGTAATCACAACATAACCCAATTGATGCAATTGCAAGACAACCTACTTGATGCAAATGCAATATAATCTGATCCACACAAGCACAGCACAATCTGATGAATGCAATCGTGATGCTGTCCAATCAATGCAATCACAATAGAAATCAATCAGTGCAATCATGATACAACCCGGTCCGATGCAGCAATCACAATGCGATCTGATTAATGCAATCACAATAAAATCAGATCGATGCTATTGCAATCCAATCTGATCAATATGATCTGATGAATATTTGGGTATGCTCACCTCGATGCGTCGATAGAAATCGTAAATGTCTTCGACATAATCAATGACTTCTAAAGGATCTGTGAAGACGTCTTGTCTATCGATAGCACTGTCATGACATATCGAACATTCGGAGCTTGAATCCAGCTCATGATGCTCCACATCTTCTCCTGAATCAGCCAAGTCATTTACATCCGATGGTATAAATGAAGAAGCTAGTTCTTCATTGATCACTCCTTCACATGACCTGTTCTCATCAAATAGCTCCATCTTCCTCGAATCATCGTCATTCCATCTCATCAATTGATCCGTTGGCAAAGTATTGTTGCAAACATTGACATTGATCTCCTGCATTCTGCGCCTTTGTTTTCTTGTTCGTACCTCATCTTCCGCCTGAGCCTGTTTCAGCAAATCAGCCCAATATATGATTTCAGGGTTTGCTCGCAAAAAATGGAATCGATGAATTAATTGTGCCAAGAGTTTCACTAGCCCCAGAATATATTGGAAGAATCTTGGCAAACACATATGTTCAGATGGTTCCTTAAAAAAATTCACACATGTTTAAGCTAAATGTGACTGTAAACTAACCTCTCTGATTCCTCTGAGAGTCAGCTTGGTAGCAACTGTTGCGACCAGGGGAGGTTTTCTGCATATCGGTGGTTCCGAATGTAGTTAGGCTCGATGGATGAATGCATGAATTCATGGATGGATGAATGAATGGATGCATGGATAGATGAGTGGACGGATCCACGATTTGAATGATGGAAGTTTAGATGCGTGCAATGAATGGATGGATTGATTAGATGAATGGTTTGAATGAATGAATGGATTTAGCTGCAATTTAGATCTTCTTACTCTTGTTTACGAGGCTTAGATACATCGGATCGGTTCACCATAAGATTTCCAATGTCTCCCAGAGCTCTCCTCTTCACTGATTTCCCATGGATAAGAAACAGAAGAAGACAGAAGCAAAAAAAAAGGAACATCTTTTACTAACGCTGCATATCATGTTTACCATACAAATCAACATGAATCTGTAGACAGGCACCGATTTCCGGAGCTGCTTTGCCTCGGAGATTATACACCGGGGAATGAAAGATTCACCTGAGCGACGAACCACATTCTTGCCAGAATCTTCTCTCCCTTCCCTCGTGTTCTCGGAATTCAGCTGAAAGAAAAGGCAACAAAGGAGGATTCAACAGAAGCGGGAAAATTTCGGCAAGTTTTAGGATTGAAGAGAGAAAAAAAGCAGTGCATCAGAACAATTCATTCGATCAAGCAAAGCGAAGCAAAGCAATCCATCCATCTATCAATGAATCAAATCAATCCATGGGTCATTAGTCTTCCCTGAATCCATGTCTATTACGGATGGATCGGTGGATGGATTTAGCACATCCGATGCATTTTGCAAGCCGTCTCGGATTGAAAGGAAAGCAAAGGAAAGGAGGGGAAGATGGATCGAACCGAACCGAACCATCATCAATCATCCATCAATCACTAACCCTGGCCTTTCCATGATTCATTGGCGATGGAGCAAAGCAGACAAGACCAAGAAGAGAGAGGCGAAGAAGGAAGGGGAGAAAAAAGCAAAGCAAAAAGCAGATGCCAGACAGAGAGCCCTGCTGAATGAAATCAATCAATCCGCTCTGCATCAAAACAGGGATTATATCAGAAACAGAAACAGAAGAAGAAGACGAAGACGAAGACGAAGACGAAGACGAAGAAGAAGAAGAACTTCTTCAACGGGTTTCATCCTGGCGAGGCCACGTCCACCGTCCGATCTCGCCATCGGACGGCCCAGATCGCATCCCGCGCACCCTCTTCAACGGCTCGATTTGTTTTTCCCCGGGAATTTCTTTATTTCAGAAAAGCATTTTATTATTATTTTTGTTTTTCTCTTGACCTTTTTGCTGACGTGGCGGCGCGAAGCGCTCCCATTGGCCCTCCTCTCTGCCGTTGACAAAAAATAAACAAAAAATCAGCATAATACTGATAATGAATAGCGTATATAAAACTAATGTTAATCAGCAGACAATAAATAAAATGAATCGAATCACTCTCGATTAATTAATTACTTGGTTGATTCATCAATCGACTAATTTGATTCATTCGATCTTGATTAACTAGCTGCCTGATGATTAGCTGATCAATTTATTGACTCGTCGCTTGATCAAGTGATTCCATTGATTAATTACCCGCTTACTTAATTACAAATAGATACAATAGCCGATTGCCTAGTTAACCGATTGAGTTAATCGGGCCATCGGGTTATGCGTTTATTTTGTTGGTAAGTAATTACTTGGTCGATTCGTTAATCGATTCATTGATTCGCCGATCCGATTCACTAGTTGCCTAATTCATCGATCAATTCGTTCCCTAATTGCTTGATTAAGTGATTAATGGATTAACGAAATGCTCAATTAATTACAGATAAAGAGATAAATAACCGATTCCTTGTTTTAACTCATTAATTACTTTAATTAATTGCTTGATTAATTGATTGATTGATTGATTGCTTGGCTGGTTAATCAAATGCTTAATGAATTCACAAATGAATAAAATGAAGAAGTGAACCAGGAGCTATTTTCGAGATGAATTCGTTTTCTTTTTTTTGTTTTTTTTTCGTGGAAATTGGTTTTTTCCCCGGAATGATGTGCGTACAAAGTTTTGTTTTTGGTTTTTTTTTTTTTTTCAATCGCTTCATTTATTCTTTCGAATTAATGCGAATTAATTAAGGCTTTTTATTCATTTTTAGTCCTTTTTTTCTTTTCTTTTGGGGAAAAAAACACGGAGCAAAAAACAATTTTATGTCGAGCAATTTCTTTTTCTAAATTCCAAATTGATGCCCATATTATGAGCACAGATTATGAACTTGATTAACCAAAACAGCTCATTAATCAAACCCTAAACCGGTTTATAATTAATAAAGCAATTAATCAAAAAACAGCTAATTAAGAGCCAATCGATTCCCATCTGATTATTACGCTTATCCTTTTTCTTTTTTTCCCTTTCGTCAATATTTACAATGTGATTTTGTGTGGTAATGTTGATTAATTTTTATGCATTTGGTATCAATTCTTCCTTTGCTACTTGACTGATGATTCGACTATAATCTGCGGGCAAATCGTAGGGTTTAGTTGATTGGCTATCTGATCGATCAGTTGGTCGGTCGATTACTCTCATTGATCAATCGATCTGTGGGTGATTGCGATTACAAAAACGTGGTGCACGTTCAAGAAATAGTAAAATTCGAGACAAGGGTCTAGCGATTAAGAAATCGCCGCAAAGGCTTATATGGTCTGTAATCTCATCGTTTGAAAGCATCGTGCATTAGGGGTTTAAGGTTTAAAGCTCCTTCCATAAGCTTCCCAATCCATATTTGGATTTTGGACAGACTTGATAACTGCCCCCACACAAATCATACAGAAGAAAACGCCAAATCATCCAGCTGTTTTTACTTTTAACAAGAGGGAATCGCAAGACGGGGATGGACATGTGCTTCAGTGTACTTTAAACTCGATCAGTAACATATCTTCGAGACCAAGGCTAAGAGCATATTAAGCTAACAAACATATGAGCTGCTTAATCTATCAAGGCCGAGAGGTAGAGGCTTAATCTGATTGTAAGCACAGAATAGAAGAACTTCGTTAAAAGAGAAGAAGCACTGCCCACGGTTTCAGGTAGGTTGGTTGTTAAACCTTCGGAAATTGCAGAACCCAGCGTCAACGTTCGATCTGACCTCGTGTGATTTCTGATGCAGAACACCACCAGAGATAGTTGTCGATAACCTGAAGCAAGCGGCCCGAGATCGAGGAGGCGGGGGAATCGATGATTTGGAGTTGGAGCTGCTAACGTATGCACGATGAACACGGATCATCGCCAGATTTCATTCAACATACAGCGAGCTCATCGATCGCAGCAAGCCTCGGCAGCTGTATCGATCGATCGCAGCAAGCCTCGGCAAGTATATCGATCGGCAGATTCAGCGCAGCTCATCGATCGCAATAGTCGTCGACAAGTATATCGATCGGCTGAGATCATCGATTCGTTAGAAACTGTGCTTCGAATTCGGGATGAAGCAGATCTGCATGTATATACGGATATGCATGTATGTATCTATGTATGTATACGTATACGTATGTATACATGTATACGTATGTATGTATGTCCAAATGGCCTGTCCATTGGGGCTTGGCGACAAAACAAAAGGAGAGGAAAATACGTACCGTATCTCTTCGTATAAATACGTACAGATGGGGGAATACGTATGGTATACGTATTCGTTTTCCCCTGCAGAGAAAAGAGAGAGAGAGAGAGGAGCCGTTGCAAGGCGGGGGAAGATCTCAGCCATTCATCGCCCCCCATCCGACGGCGGTGAAGCCACCCGCACAGACAACACAGACGCCATAGCCAAGTGCCCGTTGAAGGTCCCTCTCTGTGTTCTCTGCTCTTAAGCACCTGCAGAAGCTTCTCCCTCTTTCTTCCTCGCCTCTGCTTCTCCTTCTCCTTCTCCTTCCCCCTCCTGCTTCTTCTTCTGCGTCGGTGCGTTAGCGCAGAGACAGGGAGAGAGAGAGAGAGAGAGACATCGGCAGAGATAGCGAGGAAAGAAGCAGTAGAAAGAAGAGCAAACATCCGACGGATCGATCCATCCTTTCCATCCATCCGTCGATCGACCGATCGATCCTGCCCTTGAAGGATTTCTCGTCGATTCCTTCGAAACCCGTTTCTCGAGTCTCTGCGTCGATCGATGCCTCCCACAGCCATGGCTTCTTCTTCCATTTCCTCGCCCGCTTCTACTACTGATATGCTGGCTGTTTCCGCTCCCCCTTCCTCCGCCGCTATCTCGACCCAATTCTCCTAGCAGCGCTCGATCCAGCCGAGCTTCCTTTGCTTCGATCAGCTCGATTCGATCGGGTTTGGTTTTGTTTACAAACGGCTATACGTATAAGCACGAACAGGAAAGAACAGAGAGAGTTCAGCGGGGGGAGCTCGTCGGCCATGGCTATGCCTCAAAACAAGAGCAGTACTACTGCTGCACACGAGGAACAGTGCAGAAGAGCAGCAGGTCTTGAAAACCAGGCCTGGAATTGCGGTAAGGGAAACGGAGGAGCGATGCCGAACCTCGATAAACAGAATATCAAGATTAACGGAGGAGCTTTGCAATTGGCAAGCAATCGGAGAGCTCTAGGGGATATCGGGAATCTGGTCGGAGCTCTCTCTGCTCGATGCATCGTAAGCAAAGATGCGGCGATGAAGAACAACAATCAAGAGTAAGGATGTTATCTGGCACATCTTGGTGTAAATTGAATAGATAAAAGGATGAGAACTTGGCAGATTCTACAAGATCAGAAAGGATATAATCGAAACATGTTTCTTCTGTTCAGGAATATACCCATTGTCGATTCGAAGAAGGGGGAGCGCTCTATAGGCAGAAGGTCAGAATTATTTCAATATACTGTCTCTGCTACAGTGCTCTTCATCCTTCTCTGCACACTGCTTCTTTTCCGTGCTAAACAATTCACGAACAATGGGTTTGGAAGTCTAACACTAAAGCATGCTACTCCCTACACTCTCTGCTTTCCTATTTTCCCAGTTACACGTCCAAATGTGACACTTTTACCAATGATATGCTTTGTTAAATGTGGCAATTTTAAATGCAACCCATTCGCTAGTTGTGTTGATGCATGCAAACTCAGGTGCAATTCTTCTGAATGCAAAGGTTTATTATGTGTTTGCGAAGCAGATTGAGTTACTGATGCTAGTTCCGTTTTGCGACATTTTCTTCTCGAAATGTGATACATTTCAATGCGATGACGGTATATGGTCAGTTGCCATGTGTGACGGTAATATCGACCTTAAGGATGAATAATCAATCGAGTATGCATTCTGGTGGTAGTGGTGATGTGTATGTGGTAAAGATTTCTGTCTGCATGATAACATTGTTTGTCTGGTGTTTTATGTGTTATGGTTGTTCAGTAGGAAGTTCCATGCTTCTTCTGACGAGGAAGAGAAGGTCACTCAGAGTGATATGACTCTCTCTGGGCGGATAAAGCAACAGCGGACAATGGGTGGAGAAGGAAACCATCGTCATCATCATCATCATCATCATCATCAGCAGCAGCAGCAGCAGCATTCAGCTCTTAAGTCATCTCTCACGGTGAAAATGCAACATACAATGACCTCCACTCTCAACAGTCGTTGCTCATCTGAGGTGAGATCTCCAATGGTAAAAAGGCTAGAGAGTTGGCTAATGGCAGATCGTTCTCATTCTGCAATAATATATATTGTTGTCCCTCATGAATTGATCCCTATAAACAATCTGGCTTTTCGATCTTTCCTAATGATGTTGAAGGCTTATACGTACTGCGGAGCATCGTGCATAGAAGTGGAGATGGAAGAAGCTGATGAGATTCCCTCGTGGGTCGAGAATCTTGATGAGGAAGATGCTGGGAATCCGTTGGCTGTAGTGGACTACGTCGAAGATATCTATGACTTCTATCGGAAGACGGAGGTTCTAGATCTATCATCCTTTTTCCTTTGGACTGGTGTCTTGAACCACCTCAATGCTTCATGCATTCTCACTATTGAATCTTGGTGTAGATGCAAAGCTGTGTGCCAGCGGATTATATGTCTCATCAATATGACATCAATGAGAAAATGCGAGCAATCCTCATTGATTGGCTGATCGAGGTGGATCTCATATATATATATTTTTAGCACATACAATCCGAGTATAATCGGTCGTGGTTGTGGGCATGTTACTTACTTCACATTGAACGATAATTGCTCTTACAAGGTGCATTTGAAGTTCAAACTGATGCCTGAAACCCTCTACTTGACCATCAATCTCATTGATCGGTTCCTGGCTCGCCAAACTGTTGTGAGGAAGAACCTTCAGCTTGTTGGCATCACTGCTATGATGCTGGCATGCAAGTACGAAGAGATTTGGGCTCCAGAGGTGAAGGATTTTGTGTACATCTCTGATAAAGCCTACACCAAGGGGCAAGTTCTTGACATGGTAAGTAATAAGCTCTACATTTTTGCATAGTAGCAATTTCATGGGAAACAAAGGTGTAGTGAGCCATGTATAGTGCATTTATGGATGTATTTCTGTGCAGTCACTGTGAATTCATGCAAGCATGACATGGTAAGTAATTAGAACCAAGTTTAGAATTCCACCAGATCAGATATTACACACATTGCATAGCAATTTATGTATGCGAGCCATCTATACAGTATTTATTTCTGCACATACATGGGGAGGGGAGCGTATGTATGCGAGCCATCTATACAGTATTTATTTCTGTATGCATTCATGGATGATGCACGTTTATCTAGTTGCTGGTACTGACTTCCAAAATGAAATTGCATACTGCAGGAGAAGCAAATGCTCAATGAGCTCCAATTCAATCTCACTGTACCAACCCCCTACGTCTTCCTAGTGCGATTCCTGAAAGCAGCGGACTCCGACACACAAGTTAAAATCTAAAACTCTTTGTGTCTTAGCATTCCAGCCACATGGGTTCTCGAATCCCTGACATGGCCATCTGTTAACCGATGTACAACTGATTTTTTTTACATCGTCTATCTGTGTGACTCTTTGTGAACACTCCCCAATTCTTTCTCCATAATCCGATGTCTGATTTCATGAAGAAATGTTGCGAGTTTGGGTATTATGATAATAATCAAAGAAACATGACCCCAAAACCGATATTATTGATAGATTTTTATTTTTCTTCTATATCAATTTGCAGCTGGAGATGCTCTCATTCTTCTTTACAGAGCTGTGCCTCGTCGAATATTGCATGGTGGAGTATTGTCCTTCTCACCTCGCGGCAGCAGCGGTGTACACTGCCCAACACACGCTCAATCGGATCCCAAAATGGAGCACAACCCTGCGACACCATTCTGGCTATACGGAGACATATCTAAGGTATATACATAGCAGATCTCTGTCTATACAAAACCACTTGCATATACATACCAGCATGCTTGCATGCATGTGATGAAGACATAAATGCATACATATATATGCATAAAATGGTTGGAAAATGGTCCAATTTTTGAAACCTAATTACTCTCAACTTCCTATTGTGTCACAAACCGTTAGAATAAGCACCGACCGAAGCTGTATGATTGTATTTATCTTCAAATTTGATGTTATTCTCACTATTTTGTCATGTCAGACATCTCTCTATCTCATACAGATGTATGTATGTATCTGAACCCATCGAAGACTAACAAAGAACGATTTTGTGTACAGGGATTGTGCCATGAAGATGGTGAAATTCCACCATGCAGCAAGCCGGGGCAATTTGACAGTGGTGCACAAGAAGTATGCCAGCCCCAAGTTTGGCTGTGTTGCCACTCTCGGGCCTTCGACTCTCTTACCTTGAAAGCCTTATTGTTGATCAATAGATAGGTAGAGATAGTCAGTCATCCGATGTGTGCTTGCCCTACCAATACACACATATACATATATATATTATTGTGATCAATAATGTTATATGCTTTGTTTTGCATATATATTATTGTGAATCAATAATATGATGCAAAATCCTCAATCTACTCACTGAGGTCCATTCCACAACTAAAGCCTTTCCTTGGTTGCGACTCTTATTTAACAAGATCCAGCTTCTTCGGCGAGGATTAAATCACCATTCTTTTTTCCTTTCATATCTTCATATATGGATGACATTTCGGGGAAAACTTGTCAACCCTATCTATTCTATTCCTCTCCATAGTGGTGGTGGTTGGGGGAAACAGAAAAGTGGGGTAAAAAAAAAGGTCCTCGATCGTCAATCCAAACTGCAAACAAAAATAGGTTTATCATCTTCTTGTAAAATGTTTGGCATACATGTAGTTGGTAGTAATACATTCAAAGAAGTCAGAGGAAAATGCTCTGTTTCTGATTAATTCTTGTTTGCATATAGTACAATCAATTATCAGCTTCTTTTACAAAAGAATTGTTTCTGTTCCAGATTCCTTTGTGCTTTCTTATCGCGGAGAATGATCTATTTCTTTCCTGATTCATTTGTTCGTTTCTTTCATAAAAATCAGTTGATTATCTACAAAACAATTCTCTATGGCTAAAAAAAAGCAATATTTTTCGAACTCCATATTTCTCAAATAAATAGCGTCATCAAGAATAAATTGTTTTACATCCAAAAAACTTGAAGCAAAAACAGATGATTATGTCAAGTTTAAATCATTAGAGACCATTTTTAAAGATAACCTCTGCAATAAACTTTCTACCTAGATTCTATCATGCTAAGTGGCTTAGGAAAACAGTTGGAAACAAAAGGCAACTAGATTGATAGACTACATCACCCTTTCATCATATAGCAATTCCACTGAAGGTAACAATCATGTGTGTTCTGTTGATGCAATCGATCATGACCATTTCATTCTTTTTTTTGGAGATAATCGGATTCCCGGCAGCGTTATTCAGCCGATCGTAATCAAAGTCCTTTACCAATCTGTTTTTCTATTTCAACAGAAAATGGGCAATCGGTTTTATGTCAAGGATGGATGGATTCTTTCTGTTTTTGTACCATTTTGTACCAAACAAAACACACGCTTCATTTGTTTTTGAGGTTATGGAGGATTCGAAGTCCGAACCTGCCAATCATACCAAAAAAACACCTAGCAAATTTTAGAAACTACATTTTAAAGCCTACAAAAATTAGACATTACAAATTCATACCTAGTCCTACTACTATTATTTCTTAATCGGCGTTCGCGCTAGAATCAAAGGAACGAGTTCTCTGAGAATACTCTAGCCATATTACATAATTAGCAATAATTACATCAGGAGACTGAGATGATGGCCTGATTACATTGGTGGTAATCAAGATTATGGCCTGATTAGCGCAAATAGTAAAAGTAGGCGTTAATTTGGAATTTCTAATCTTAGCAGGCGTTAAAACGTCATTTATAATAATATTAGGTGTTTTTTCCTTATTTAAAGTTAAATGTTTTATTTTACACACACACACGTGTATATATATGCAACATTACAAAAAAAAACATCTAACAAAATTCTAATCTACATTTTAATGCATTCTAAAACTAGAAACTACAAATTGACGCCTCCTTTTCAAAATTAACACACAATTAATCGGTTAACACCAAATCAATTGATTGTGAGCTCAGTTAGCATCAAATTAATCAACTAGTTAACGCAAATTAACCGTTGAGCACCAAATCAACCCGTCAATCAATCGATTCGATCCTGAAATGATTTGCTTCGACTAATCGAGCACAGCAAGGGAATCGATCGAGATCAAATCAGTGGGAAGCGATCGGGGGAACAAAATCAAATAGCGGCACACTAATTAAGGAATCAATCAATCAAATAGCGGTACGCTAATTAAGGAATCAATCAGGAGTTAATTTTCATCACTGACGCCTCGTTTTCAAAATTAACACACAACTAATCGAGTAACACCAAATCAATTGATTGTGAGCTCAGTTAGCATCAAATTAATCAACTAGTTAACGCAAATTAACCGATGAGCACCAAATCAACCCGTCAATCAATCGATTCAATTCTGAAACGATTCGCTTCTACTAATCGAGCATAGCAAGGGAATCAATCGGGATCAAATCAGTGGGAAGCGATCGGGAACAAAATCAAATAGCGGTACACTAATCAAGGAATCAATCAATCAAATAGCGGCACGCTAATCAAGGAATCAATCAGGAGTTAATTTTCATCTGTGGCAGACAAGTGATTCTGCAGTTTCTCTGATTTCAAGCAGGAGTCAAAAAATGGAATTTACAAACGTTTTTTTTGCTTCCTTCACAACTTGTCCCTCTTCTCGGATGTTCTGCAACAAAATTTTCGTTCTGAGAGCTCTCGATCGATGATCGATCGAGAGCTCTGTCTCTGTGCTTCTGGATCGATCGAGCGGCTTCGCTGCTCCTTCCGCCATCGCTGCTGCGTCTGCCTCCAGGTACGAACCAAAACCTGCGCGTCTTTTCATCCATCTTTTGTTTGTGTACCATCCACGCACGCGAGGCAGACGACTGTTTTCCTGGCAAAAGTATGTGTATAGGTAGCACCGACACAGGTGAGATCACGCGCCGGCGACGGCCTGGATTTGTGCGCTTTGCCATGTACTACGCGTCGTAAGGCTCGCACGCAACCGAAGCTCTGAATGTTTGAATGTATGCATGCATGGATGCATGCCAATGCCTTCATACATCATGCTTTCATGTAGACATGCTTCATGGCATGCCGGAGTATGGACATGCTTTCGTTCGTGGATGGATGAGGACATGCATTGCATGCGTGCTTGCATTCCATTCGTTCCATGGATGCATGCATTCATGCTTGCTTGGATTCATTCGTTCTCATACATCATGCCTTCATGTAGACATGCTTCATGGCGTGCCGGAGTATGTACATGATTTCGTTCCCGGATGGATGAGGACATGCATTGCATTCGTGCGTGCATTCCATTCGTTCCATGGATGCATGCATTCATGCTTGCTTGGATTCATTCGTTCAACATGCATGCCTAGGGGAATGCCTTCATACATCATGCCGGAGTATGTACATGCTTTCGTTCATGGATGGATGAGGACATGCATTGCATGCATGCGTGCATTCCATTCGTTCCATGGATGCATGCATGCATGCATGCATGCTTGCTCGCTTGCTTGCTTGCTGGCATTCATTCGTTCAACATGCATGCCTGGGAAATGCCTTCATACATCATGCATCCATGCTTGCATTCGTTCGTTCGTGCTTACATACATGCATGCATGCATTCCTGGGGAATGCCTTCATACATCATGCTTTCATGTACACATACTTCATGGCATACCGGAGTACATACTTCCGTTTCATGGATGGTTGAGTATATATATGGATGCTGGCATTCATTCATTCATTCATTCATGGATGCCCACATACATGCCTGAATACCTTCATGCACACATTCATACCTACCTACATGCATACATCCATGCATACCTGCCTATGTATGGACATGCATGGGTGCATAATATATATACTGAAATGTGCACGTGTCTAATTCGCGCGTCACAGTTGAATGCATTTCTCATGAACATCTCCATCCGTTCCTGATCCATATGCTCCATCATGAAGCTTTTACTTGGATCCGAAGGGTCTCGAAAAAGTGTTGCCAAGCCCTTAAAAGCTCTTCGACCGATCTGAAGAGAGCACGGCAAAAGCTATCTCATGGCCGCGAATGGAATGCGTCGAATCGAAACCACACCACGTCGCAGTCAGCAGCATGGAGGCTGTGCTGGGTATGCTTAATCGATCCATTTTATAGATTTGAGATTTGATCCAAATGCATTGTGATTAGCTGTAGTTGCTGATTTGCAACGTTCTGGGTGGAATGCACTCTCGATTTCCAAATGCACCGACATCTCTCTGCAAGTGGCCAGCACCTTTATGATTCAGATGAAAGAAAAAAACGAATTTTATACAGTTTTTGGGGTTCAGAGAACCCCGATCTGTCATCTACTGTGGATGAGGGGTTTCTAGTTGGCAGGTATAGATGGATTGGTAGTTGAAAAAGGCAAAGTGGTGGTGATCGAAGAAAGAGAGAGTGGAGAGGCAGAAAGGAAAGGAAGCGATTGAGAGAGTTGGAAATCGGGATCGATGAAAGCAGCAGCAGCAGCAGAAATACTCGGATCTGACGAAGGAGGAGGAGAGAGGCTGGAGAGGGCATGATGGATTTGCCGCATCGAGGGGCGAGAAGTAGGTTGAGGATGGCAGCAAGCCATGCTCAACTTCAGAACCAACTCCATCTGCTTCTTATTGAAGCTGTCAGCCCCGGAAATCAGATCGTCAGCTACAGCTTCGATCAATCTCTTGTCTTCATGGAGGCTCCATAGCCGATGGAGGTTCTCAAACGATAACCTCCTCCCTGTCACAACCTCCATGGCAACTGCGCCGAAGCTATACACATCCGACTCTTTTGTGATCGCGCCAGTTTCGATGCACTCCGGGGCCATGTATCCTGGCGTGCCTGCAATCGTGATGGTCTGCGCTCCCTCCTGATCACCATAACAGCTTTGATTCTTGATGAGCCTGGCGAGGCCGAAGTCCCCTAGCTTCGCGTTGAACTCCTTGTCGAGCATGATGTTACTCGGCTTGAGATCTCTATGCACCACCACCATCTCCCATTCCTCATGAAGATACACAAGCCCTGAAGCCACACCTATCAGCACGTTGTATCTTCCTGCCCAATCCAGGATATTCCCCTGGAGCGTGGGAGTATTTTGAGTATCATCTTCTGGTGTATCTTCTGGTGACGGCGACTGCAACAATCTGTCTCGATCAGCGGCGTGAAGCCACTTGTCCAAGCTCTGGTTGGGCATATACTCGTACACCAGCAGCAGTGTCCCCTTCCGATCATGGTAGCTCCATCCCAACAGCTGGACCAGGTTCTTGTGCCTCATCCTCCCGATGCTTTCGATCTCCGCCCTGAACTCTCGTTCCCCTCGCTTCGATCTCTCCAACAGCACCTTCACTGCCACTTCCATGCTCACTTGCGGCTCGGTGTTGCTGCGATCCAGAATTAACCTCCCTCGATAGACTGTGCCTTGCGCACCTTGCCCGAGCTTTTTTCCATCGCTGAACCCGCTCGTTGCCTTCTTCAGATCCTTGTATGCGAATTTGTGTGGTCCGACGTCGAAAGCGATCAAGCCTTGCAGCAATAGTTTGGACCGCAGTTGCCGCATCTTCAAGATGGCTAACCAGATGACAAACGCGGATATAACAACCAGGGCGAGGAAGCCAAGGGACAGGCCGATAGTGAGAGTGCGGATCAGATCTCGGCTTGTACCAGTATCCGTGGGGAAAGATGTGGAGGTGAAGTTCCAGTTGATCACGCAGTGGGCCTCTTTGTACGCACCAGTGGATGCCGAGAACCCGACAAAAACACTTTGGGGAAGATGCTTGCGCAGATCGATCGAGTACTGAGACAAGAAAGGTCTGTCAGGCTTGTTTGCACTCTGCACCGACCCTTGATTCGCCAGGTACACATCGAGCTTGCGGGTGTTACCATCATAATCGATCCAGACGCTGGTGTTGGATCCGGCGGCGAAATCGTCCAGCGTGACATTGAAGGTGGTAAGAGAGCCAGTCCATATGGAGTTCTCAGTGGAATTGATGTCGATGCCGAGATGGTTGTTGTCGGGATCGGATGGCGTGTCTTTGAAAGTGTCGAACTCGATAGCTACAAAGGCAGGGGCATAGGAAGAGTTGAGGAGGCCAAGGTAGAGGCCATAGCTGTTTTCGATGTGAGCTGGGGGAAGCGAGGATAAGTAGAAGGCCATTCCACCCCCCGTTTCGTTGCTCCCTCCACCCTGCGTCGGCCCCATGTTGATCATGAAAGATGTGTTGAAGGAGGCTGTGTAGTCGTAGGACGCCCTCCACAGCTCCAGCTCCATGGCATATGTGATCTGGCCCGATGTGTTCATGATTGCTGTGCTCAATGAGCCCGAGTCGAATGTCACCTGCAATGCCCCATTTTGGATCCCTGATGTCAGCGCCGAGAAGTTGAAGTGAATCGCGTCGCTCTGTTTGAAGTCGGGGAATGCAAATTCCACCTCTTCCCCGACGACGCCAGTGCCGGCAAGGTGATTGAGCCACAGGATCGCGACGACAGTGATGCAGAGGTCGAGATCGGTGAGACGCAGTGGATTGAGGAGCTTGATGAGAGGACGGTGCACCATAACTGATTGGAAATGGGTCACCATATGGCCGAAAGAATCGTCGAGGTATGTTTCTATGTCTATCTGTCTGTCTGAGAGAGAGATGAATGAGTGAGTGTGTGTGTGTGTGTATCTGTATCTGTCTGTCTGTTTGAGAGAAAGGGATGATTGAATGAGAGGATTGAAAGAAACAGCAAATCCTGAATGTATTCAGTGCCTACTCCAAACTTTAACCAAGTCTCTCCTTGGATTCCAAAAAGTTCCAAAATGTGTTGTGTGGATTGTGACTTAGTCACCCTCAAATCATATGCTAACTTTTACTGGTATCATGTTTCGTCCCATTCCCCCATCGTTTGTTAAAGGGTTCACGGCTCCATCCGTATTTGCTCAGAAGTTCACATGTTTTTTTTATCAATTCTGCTGGGCCCATGGAACGCGGAGTTTGGGACGATTTCTTTGTTAGGTAGTATATCTACTGCTGTTTCCATATCAAATTATTATTTGATTGTTGGGACTTATCCATGCAGAGGCTATGCTCACAACAGCAATGAGATCCTCTCCTCATTGGCAAGGTTCGTAGAATCTTCCTTGGATCGACTTTAAAACCAAGATGATGAAAGATCAAGTCAAGATGATTATTTAAGATGAGAAGGTCAAACTGAGGTGGTCACTCAGATCGGAAGGAATCGAAGCATATCCTGTCCGACTGTTGAATGGGCTCCATGACCTTGATAGGCGTTGCCCACACGCCAAAGTTATGTTCATCGATTTTGTCCTTCAACATTGAAATTTGACTCTTATACATGTTAAAAGAAATTTTTCATATCTTTATGTTCCATTTGCTGCAAGAGAGGATTCAGAACCTCCAGATTATCTTTTACAGATCTCGATTGGTTGTGGATAAAACAAACCATTCATGCGATTTGATTGTTCCCCCAGCAAAGATAAATATTTTATCAAAAAGACGGTTTGCTCTGATTTTGCAACTAAATGTTGTTCTTATTAAACAAAGTAAACTAATGATTCTATATGTGATAAACAGCCTGCCTTACCAATGCCCGCTACTAACTTTTCACATGCCAATGTAAAACCTGAGACAATCACTATGCTGGAAGAACAAAGAGGTAGGTTTTGATCAAAAAACCTGAGGCACCAAAACAAGTCCTGGGCTGCAGAATACTCCAGGTTATGAGAAATTAATCCAAACCTTGCAGCTGATTAGATTGACAATGGAGTAGTTAGCCATAACCTTAGAGACCTTTTCATCTTCTTGCAACTACGAAAGAGTCAATGCAGAAATTGCTTCGCATTTTAGTCGACCTTTACGGCCTTGATACAAATTTGATGTCTCGACAGGATTTGTTTCTTGTGCCAATGGCAATCCACACCTTTGCATAGAAAAACTTGTGCTTGGTTATTAGTAAACAAGAAGTTCAGGGGAAGGTACAAAACTTGCTTGCTACCTCAGTTCCCAAAAGAATTAATACCAAAGAAGGATGAAGGGCCATCTCTGTGCCATATAGACATCAACGTAGCCACAGTTAGGAATGATGAAAGAAAGTTTGGAGGCCAAAGCTTTCACAAGTAAAGGAAATCGCTGAGCCCTTCTGAATTTCTAAGGACTATGGGCTAAAAATATACAGATCGATGAAACTTTGACATCGCGCCATAACAGCTACTATCCTATATAGCTTCAAAGACCTCTTCATTTTATATGTTGACTACTCTCCAAGGCCTTAGAAGATGTTTGACTGCATCTTAACTCGCAATATCGAGCTTTTGGGCTAAAGAGCATTATCTGGTATGGTTCTACCTAAAAGACATTTACTCCATTTTTCTTCACTTATCCCCATTTACATTCACTACCCTGAGGCGTTGACCCCGCAATCCATTGAGGAAATCTTTGGCTGTCATTACTCTCTTCCCAGGAGGCTGCAACTCCAGAATCTGCCAGACATGATTAGAAGCACATTAATGAAAACGTTTTTCCTTAAGGTCTGCCTAAAGTTCCATTGAGCTTAAACCATCTTTGTGATCTTTGGTTAAGGGCATATGTTGTTTTGAACATATTTGGAAATTTCACCAGTTGAAAAAATCATTGGATAACTTCCTAAAGCTTAAATACCTCGAGCGAAGAATTGCCTTCACACAAGACCACCATAGAAGAGTTTCGAAATATGACCATTCTTCTGTCATCCTCTTGTTCACTATTCTTCTCTTGTTCATACTGATGTCTGCTGGTGATAATTTTCAGATCTATGTTTTGTACAACTTCTCCTGCATTCAATACCTGAAATGTGGCTTTAGTTCCTGGCCAACCTGCAAATGCACGAACCTAGAAAAAACCAGCCAGATTGTTATGACCGCAAAATATGGCCACGTGCCATGAAACTACAGCACCCACTAAATCAAAATATTATTTGAGATGCCATGTAACCTTGTTATGCAGAACATGTGCAGGTTCGTTGAAATCAAGCCATCCCTCATCCACAGTAACCTAAAAGTAGAAAGACCAGTCTTCTTTTAGTACATTGGCTCAAAAATTGAAACCAATGACTATAACTGAAAATTATCAATTTTTGAAACCAACAGTTATAGCTGGAATGACCTTAGGTGCATGTGTTGCCCTTGTATGATCTTGATCCTTAGCTTTCTCTGCTGCGCATCCATTCAAAATCAATGGCAGCTCTTTTAGCAAGAGTTCCACACCTGAAAAACGAAAAAGAAAATCCATCTCTCCACTGGTTTATATAATTCAGTTCAAAAGCCAGTGATGAACAAGCTGTTGCAAGTAGATACTATCTGAGCCTAGTGCCCAAGTATTGTTACCTTGCAAATATTACAAAAGCACCCCGCCCCCTTTCTTCTTAATCAATCAAAACAATAATGAATCTCGAAAGTAAAAGGAAAGACGTAAAGCTAGAGAACAATTCTATCAAGTAGAAGTGTATCAAGAAACACATGTCCATCTCGTGCATGTTCACACATTGAACAGCTGGTTTTGATTCTCAACAAAATATATGATGAACTAAACATGATCATTATTATCATTGACCACAACATCACCCAATCTTATATTTGTACGGCTCTGCTCAGATCCTTTCCTGCCATTGGACAGGATGCATGCCTCAGACTTAAACTAAGATTCAACTTTGTTATGACTTACAATCAGGGAAAGTAAGCACCTAAAACCTTTTCTCCTTTATTTGCATTGCAAATATAGAAATAATGAGCAATTGTTACCTTTTTCAAAAAGTAACTGAAGTAATTCAGGTGCCTGGAGAAAAAACAAATCTTAGATCCAGAAGAACTTATCAATAATATAACCTATACTGCATAAATATTATTAAAAACCTTGATGCGATCATCTATTGCTACAGATTCTGATGTGATGATGGGCCCTGCATCCATAGCTCGTACTGTAAATGCAATTGTTACACCTGTTACAGGGACACCATCCTGTGCATATTCCAGAAAAACCAATGAGTATTATTAGCTTGTGACAAGGTTTTCTTAAGAATATTTCTATACCTGAAGTGCTCGCTGAACAGGTGCAGCCCCTCGATATAATGGCAACAAACTAGGGTGTATATTTACTGTTCCTGAATTAATGACGTCTGTAAGTCAATAGCTATTAAGGAATGTGTGTACTATGCTGACAACAGTACTTTTCTTTAAACTTTTGAAGTCTACAATCACTTCCATAATACCACATCAAATTTTGATTTGCATATCAGGTTTATGGCAGCATTTTCATAATGGGTCAACTAAGCTGGATTTTTAACAAATTTTAAAGCAGAAACTCCACATAAGAAAACCATATCAAGCTTCTTTCTATGAATTGCTGAACTTGCTGCATCTGTGTATATTCTCTTATCCTAATTGATGCACATGCTGCATCTGTATATCCTCTTGTCCAAACTGATGCACATGCTGCATGAGAAATGGTGAATAGGAATGAAGATAAAAATTGATTGTTCAGAATATGCAGGCTCTGGCGTGATGATTTATTTATACTCAGCACAGTATTTTTATTTACAGTGCAAGTGCAAATGATTGAAGTTTACATAGAAAAGTAAGAATTTTAAAAGTTTGATATTAGTGATACCAAAACGGGCATACTAATTTGGCAATAAAGAAGCAGAGTGTTATTATAAGGAAAATTGGATGCCTTCGACCATAGCCAATATAATAAAGATCACATCCAGAAAAAATATACAAAATTCTAGACAGATGATTGTATAAGAAAACCATTGCAATCAATGGGCGAAATGGCTTGAATAAGTGACCCATGACTGCTCTCAACAAATTCACATTTCAACCACTAACACTAAAATGCAAAAGCCCAAAAAATGAAACAATTAGCAACATCCATTATGAATCAAAGAGACGTATCTACCTACCAACAGGTGGAATCTACAACTAATAAATCCTAGAAAATGATAGTAAATCATATCATGCATGAATTTTACAGGCATTTCTATCTACCATAAGTTGGAATCCGCAGGAATCTCCTTGGTAGAATGTTCCCATATGCAGCTGTAATGCAAAGGTCCGGTTGCAGTTCTTTCATTTCCGCCAAGAAGATTTCCTAACGAAATTCGTTTTACAGGCAATTACCAAAAAATGCTTCCACAGTCAAAGTATGTTTTTTGATTCGCCAATTTAATTAGGAACGCTTTGTTTCTAGTTGAAGCTACTAATCACAGGCAAATGAAATCAACAATCATAGAAAGTGTGAAGGAGTGCATCTGCAATCGTGCAATGCAGCAAAACAACTTGACCTTTTCCTTAGTGAAAGAAGTGGACGAGGATCATATTTGACAATCGTGATGAGTCACTCTATCTTTTCTGGATACAAAACATAGTGCACAGGATTATGACTTCCTTATTCCATTGGATAATGATATATCAGAATGATCAAATCCTATGGACATCTCAAGTATCTGATGTAGTAGACGCTCCATGATGCTTATCTAATCCATTTATGACAAAGTACATTATGTAACAGAACTATTCCACAGACTCAATGATATATTTCACAATAAAATAATGAAAATTCCAGAATGTTCCAAGTTAAGCTAACCATGTATTATGGCTACAGTAAGCACAACGAATCCTCTATGAAATTCAAACATCATCGCATTTGGATGAGACCAACTGGAAGAACAAAGGATTTACATGTAATATGTAATTACAAACCTCACCAGCCTTCTCAGGCCAGAAAATTTTGTTGGTTGGAAAATTATGCTCCATTGCTAATTCAGCCACTGGGGAAGGTGAGAGTTTCTTACCCCTTCCCTTTTCTGCAGGTGGTTGTGTTACAATTGCTGATACCTAATCCCACATCAAACATGTGATAGTTCTGTGTCCGTTAGCATCAATGCATATAGCATCCAAGAAAACGGTTTAAGTTAAGTGATGAATGACTTGCCACAGATGTGATCAAATGAACACAGTAGGATTTGTGGAAAAAAATTAGCGGTAGCATTGCAACCCTCAAACACTTTGCTATAGCCATGATATCTAAAACTTTAGATGTTTTTCGTCATGAATATGTCCATTATATAAAATGGTTAGAAATGTCGAAGTGATCTCCTTCAGAGTATGGCAAAATGTATAAATACACCTGACCATGCATCTGGTTTCTTGCCATGTTTGATAGACATTATCATGAGAAATGCAATAGCAGGAGATATCATGAAATATAGCCAAACGACTATGCTTTCAAAATATACTTCTTGAATACCTTGCAATATGATTGGGCTTCTACATTCGTCACGTAAAAGAACAAAAGCATACAAGCTTTTATTTAGTGAGATGGTATCACTTCTCACTAAAATGAAGGCTTTCAAAAAGGTTCTCGAGAATATGCCTGAGATTCCAAGAACCTGCTAAGGGCTGCAGTGTAAGTAGCAAGAGAAATATTTGCCAAAAGGCAAGTAAAATAAAACTAGGTCTCCAATGGATGTAAGATATGAGGAAATTATTTGGAAGATAAAGACTGCATTCATCACGAAGAAAGTGTAATGCATCTTAAGAATGCCAGCAGATTACATCTGAAAAGATGTGAGGGTTTGATGTCCATACATTAGATTGCAACCTGCTACACCAAACTACAAAACCATCTACTTCTAAACATGCCCGAATTTATTTTGTCTGCCCTTGGCAACAATGCTTTCAGTTAACATTCTCTCTGGAGACAAGCAGAGTCTTTGGGCACGTGTGACAATGCTTAGTGACTAAACATGTTATACCCAAACAGCAGAGTCTTTAGTGTCACAATATGATACAATGTTCTTTCTTCAACCACGTACATTGCTCTCTTCACTCCCAATGTGCACTCTTGACGCCAATATACATCGGTAAAATTCTTGAAGATCGCATCTACAATCTCAAAGTGTTCCATTTAATGTCTCATAGGTCAGATTTGACCGTGGACGAGGGTATGCTTCCCTTCCAAGGATGTTAAGCCATTTATCTGCCTTTCTTTGGATGCTTCTAATCTTCCATGCATAAGCTATTTGCAGGTTTGTAGCATTTGCAGATGTCAAATCTCATTTTGGGTAATGATAATGCATTCTTAGAATTAAAAATGTACCCGCACATATACAATTTTATGAGATTCTGAATCCTCGCAAAGGAGAAATCGCGGGTTTTGGGGGTGTGCACAAACCTCAAACTGCGATGTTTCTTCTTGTGAAGCAGATAGCAACCGATCCAAAACAAGAGCAGAGACCTGGGTTTCGGAAGAGGAGATGGTCAGCTCAAAAGGAAGCCCGAGAAGGACCAAACGATCGTAAACGTGGGGGAATTCGTGGGGGCATGAATTACATTAGGGGTGCCTAAGAAGACGAGCTTTTTCCTGTCGACGCGAGCGGAGGCGGAGAGGCATCGGGGTAGCAGAGAAAGGCGCCGTTTCCTGCTGCAGAGAAGAAGCGGGGGGAGGAGGAGGAGGTTGAGGAGGAAGGCGGAAGAGGAGGAAGGCGGGGACCATGGCGGACGAAGCCCCTGACGCAGAGCAGCGGGGTGGATCATGGTGGGTCTTCTTCAGATTGCGCTGTCAAGAAGAAGAAGAAAGAAAGAAGAAGAAAGAAAGAAGAAGATAACGAAGAAGAAGAAGAAAGAAGAAGAAGAAGAAGAAGCCATAGATTTTGCGAGAGAGACTTGTGTTGTTGGTATCTGATTAGGGTTAGGGTTTTGGGTTTTGGGTTTTGGGTTCTAGGTTCTGGGATAAGGGTTTAAGGAGCTCTCATGGTTTAGGGTTTTGGGTTTAGGGTTTTGGATTCTGGGCTAGGGTTTAAGGAGCTCTCAAGGTTTAGGGTTTTGGGTTCTGGGATAGGGTTTAAGGAGCTCTCAAGGTTTTGGGTTTTGGGTTCTTGGCTAGGGTTTAAGGAGCTCTCAAGGTTTAGGGTTTTTAGGGTTTAAGGAGCTTTGGAGTTCAAGGACTAAGGAGCTCGATGTTTAGGGTTCAAGGTTTGAGAAGCT
>JBBBWG010029021.1:3341-55307 GCA_037176905.1 Azolla pinnata
AAAGATCGGAAGAATTCCATCGATCGTTCGATTCATGAAGAAAGATCGGAAGAAATCCATGGATCGTTTGATTCATCAACAAAAGATCAGAAGAATTCCATCGATCGTTTGATTCATGAACAAAAAATCGGAAGAAATCCATCGATCCTTTGATTCATCAACAAAAGATCAGAAGAATTCCATCGATCCTTTGATTCATCAACAAAAGATCAGAAGAATTCCATCGATCGTTTGATTCATCAACAAAAGATCAGAAGAAAGATCAGAGGACCAATCAGGAAGAAAGAAATGATGGATCAGGATAGCAATTAAGCAGCTACTGTAACTGTGTATATATAATGGCGCCGGCCGTCCCCAAACCCTAAACCGCCGAAACCCTAGAGTAGTACCTTGCTCGGAGCATGGCGCAGAGGCGATCCCACAGGTCGACGAGCTCGCTGCCCGTGGCGATGGCGGAGCCGTTCTCGCGGCCGTTGACGCGCAGGAGATGGCCGAAGCCGTTGCAGTGGAGGAGGCCGTGCAGGAGGTGCGTGTTGAGCTCCAGAGCGCTGCAGCTTCTGCTTCTTGCTCTTCTTCTTCCCGGCGATGCCTCCACGCCGCACAGACGGCAATACAACGTCTGATCATCCGCCGCTGGCTCCTCGCAGTTGGGGCAGACCTTGATCCTGCCGGCGCCGCCTAATTTGATCGCACCTTGCCCCGCCATAGCCGCTGCTGCTTCCTCTTCTTCTTCTTCTGCAGGTATGATGAAGTGGTACCGGCGGCTCGAGATCAAATGATGGCCCCATCCTGGGCGACAATATGCAGATTAACGCATCTATCATGCATTGCAAGGATGGGCGAATCATCAAACCTTAATGTCTTCAATCCGTTCACGACTCGGCTGATCGATTCGATTCCGATTCCGATTCCGATTCCGATTCGATTCGATTCATTCCTCAATGGAACCCGGATCAAGCTCGGATTCGATCCTCCGATTCATTCCTCAATGGAACCCTGATCGAGATCGCGGCTTCGATCGTTCCTTCATGAACGGAAGGAGCCCCGATCGAATTCGGCTTCGATCGATCCATTCCTTCCTCATTAGCGGAGGATCCCCCGAGCGAATTCAGCTTCGATCGGTCCATTTCATTCATGAACGGAAAGGAACCCCGAGCGAATTCAGCTTCGATCGGTCCATTTCATTCATGAACGGAAAGGAACCCCGAGCGAATTCAGCTTCGGTCGATCCATTTCATTCATGAACGGAAGGAATCCCGAGCAGATTCAGCTTCGATCGATTCATTTCATTCATGAATGGAAGGAACCGCGAGGGGAATGGAAGGAACCCCGAGCGAATTCAGCTTCGATAGATTCATTTCATTCATTCATTCATTCATCCATTCATTCATTCATTCATGAACGCCCGGGCGCGATCAGATTCGGATTAAATCGATTCATTCATTCAGCAATTGAGCCGGAATGAATTCATAGCACTGATTATAGTAGCTGCTGCGTATCGGACGAGATGGGGGCGGGGAGGGGATCGTTGAAGCCGCTAGGGTCTTACCGATGCAGCGGCAGCGGTCGCAGTGAGGGCGGGGGGAGGAACGGATGTCCTCCTCGATGATGAAGAGCGGCAACAGGGGCCGGGCGGATGATGAGGTAGTAGAAGCCATAGCAGCAGCAGCAGCTTCTGAAGAAGAAGGAGGAGGAGGAGGAGGAGGAGGAAGAAGAAGGTTTAGGGTACGAGGCGAAGAGCCATCGGGTTTAGGGCAACAGGAGGAAGAAGAAGAAGAAGAAGAAGAAGAAGAAGAAGAAGAGGAGTAGTGCAGGGAGATGCGCCAAGTGGGGTGGCCGTCGACGTCGAACGGCTGCCGGGCGGCGGCGGCGGAGCCCAGCAACGCCCGCACATTGTCGCGGAATGCGCCGTCGAAGCTCAATGATCCGCCGCCGCCATAGCTCGATGATCCGCCGCCGCCATAGCTCGATGATCCGCCGCCGCCATAGCTCGATGATCTGCCGCCGCCATAGCTCGATGATCCGCCATCGCCAGCAGCAGCTACGCGATCATCAGCACCACCATTGCTGCCGTAATTGCAGCAGCAGCTATGGTAGCTCTTCTGATCTTCCGGCGCTGCAGCGGCGGCGGCGCTGCGCCGCCGCTTCCGCCCCGACAATGTGCTCGATCCGTTCATCATCATCATCATCATCTTCGCCGCCGCCGTCTTCCTCCCGTTGCTGTTCTCCTCCTCCTCCTCCTCCTCCTCCTCCTCCTCCTCCTCCTCCTCCTCCTCCTCCATCGCCCTGCCCTTCTTCGCTATCTCGTTCTTCAGTAGCACCTCCATTACTCCCCCAACCCCAGCCCTTTTTTCCTTCCTGGAAACCCTCCGACCCCTACTCGATCATCGATGATCACTCGATCATCGATCATCGATCATCGGGGCGGGCTTTGCTCGCTGTCTTCTCTGTTCTGACGGCGCGGATCATCTGAATTGGATCCACGCTCGTTCTGCGGGTGCTCGAATTGGTTTGCTATGGACTCTCGCACTCACTTCTTACTGTGTTCATTGATTCGGGACCCCTGCTTGCTTTAAGAATCCGGCTGTTCTGAAAGCTTGATTGCGAGCTTGATCCATCAGACGAGAGCTTGAGTGAGCGCGCGAGCTGCTTTGCCGGTATAGGGTCCCAAAAATGGAAGGGTTTGATCTTGTGATGAGGCGGAATGTGAGGACGGGAAGAAGGACGAGGACAAAAGCTATGGCGGAAACTGTGTTGAACTGGAACTACTGACAGAAGAGGATTATGTCGGATTGAAGAAGCAGACGATGCAGAAGAAGAAGAAGAAGACGAAGAAGAAGAAGAAGAAGAAGAAGAAGATTGTGTTTAACTGTGGGCTATGGCGGAAACTGATCGAAGAGGATTATGTCGGATTCAAGAAGACGACGAAGAAGAAGAAGACGAAGAAGAAGAAGAAGAAGAAGATCAGAACAATTGGAAACATGTCGATCAACTTTATATATATATATATATATATATATACTTATTTATTTTACTTATTCTTTTATTTTCTTTTTTCCTTATATTCTTATATATATATATTTTTTTAAATTAATTAATTTATATTTTTAGGACTAAAACAAAATAAAATTGGAGGGGCAAACAAAAGGACACCCAGAAAAAGAAAACAAAAAAAACACACGAAAATGTTGGTTTAATTTATTAAACTTAAAAAACGAAAAAGACACACAAAAGGAAACGAAAAAGAAACAGAAAAAGAAAACGAAAAAGAAATAGAAATAGAAATAGAAGAAAAGAGGGGCCGGTAAATTTGTGAATATTTTGCCCTTTTTCCTCTTTTTTTGTTTTCCTTTTTTTTGTTTTGTTTTTTTGGGTTTGTGGGGTTTCGTTAAAAGAAGTGTTTTTTTGTTTTTTTTTAATGAAAAAAAACAAAAAAAAGACACATTCTAGGCATGCATGTGCATGCATGCATGCATGTATGTATGCATGTCGGTGTGCATGTATTACGCATGTACACATGCGTGCGTGTATGTAGGCATGCATCCTGACAGATACATAAACATGTATCAATGAGTATCTGTATGCCCGATGTGCGTATGGATCAGGTGTGCCATGGTATGTATGCCATGGCATGCATGGGAGGAGGCTCACACGTGGGGCATATAACGGTTTTCCTTCTCCGACAAACCGTCAACTGTTTTCTTTCTTGCATTTTCGAGCACACACGCACATGCATGCATACGGCCATACGCATGCATGCACACACATGCATGCATACGGCCATACGCATGCATGCACATGCGCACCCATGCATGCATACGGCCACACGCATGCATGCACATGCATGTATATGCACGTGTAACCACATCTTTAAGCGTGAGAGAGCATGAGCTCAAGCGTGTGGGAAATGTGCGTGCGCACGTGTGTGTGGATGGATGTGTGCCCACATGTGTGTATGGGATGCATTCCATGCATGCATGCATCCATGCATCCATCCACCGGTCGCATGCATGCATGCATCCATCGAGGCGAAAACCCTGAAAACCCTAAAACCCTAAAACCCTAAAACCCTGAATCCACAAGTTGCCAGGGAAGTAAGTAGCTTCAGAGTCTAAAACCCTAAAAACCTAAAACCCTAAAAACCCTGAAACCCCTAAAACCCTAAATTCCTGAAACCCTGAAATCCCGAGACCTCGCGGAGGGTGGGGATCGAACGGATGGATTCCTAACACCGCACAAACCGTCCGTCCAAAGATTCCCTGCGAAACCGAAAATCAATCAGGAAAGGTGGGCAACAGGAAATCAGCTGTGCCCACCAAAGACCCGCTTGCAGAGAACTAACTCCATACCTTCCGAACCGAACGAGCCGCGGCCCGCAAATGTGAAATGGTCGTTGGATTGTCGTTCAATCGATGGTCTGAAACCCCAGATCGATCGATTCGATTCGATCGGGTGGGTAAGATGATTCCGGTGTCTGTAGTAGAGTGTTGGATCGATCGGTTCGAATCGGTTCAGATCGACCGGGTGGGTAAGATTCCAATGTCTGTAGTGCTGCTACTTGTCCCTGCTTCTCTATGCTGGCATTGCCGTGTGTGTGGATCAAAGCAGATGTCGTTTACATGCGTCGCGTATCGTATGCGTACGATACGTACTGCTACGTACTTTATAAGTATTTACTAAAAAGGATCTGTGAAGCTCTGAGAACGCGTATTTGTTTGCGTTGTTGTAAAAATTACAGGGGCTCGAATTCGTTCCCAGTTCATCGAACGATTATCCAACTTCGCAATAACCTAAACACCCGCGTATCAGTGTAAACTTTTTCGTATTCCCATTTTGTTGGCATTAGTAAATTTGTAAAATCTTAAAAATTATCGCTAGCAGAAGTTTTTAAATTTAAGATTAAGGTTCGCACAATCTTACTAACGTTCTTGTTTTTCTTTTTACCAGTTCATTAAACATGTTCCAGTTTTGGGTTTAGGGTTTAGGGTCTTGCTCGCTCTTCTTGTCGTATTGCTTCCCTTGCTATCACAATAATCGATCTGGATTTCTTACACCCACTTCTACACAGGGAGTAATTATGTTTTCGTGACACTGATCCCAAACCTCGTCGAAAAAACGTTAACCTCATTGAGGCGTCGAGCTGCCGATGATTTGCGATTCCATTCCTCGGATCTATTAAGTAAAATATTCCCCCAAAAACCCTTTTAAAATCTTCTGTAAAACAATGCATGTATACATCGAGACAGAACCCCTCGGATTTGCTCAGCTTCTGTTCTGGCCATAAAAGAAGAGATTGATGCAGCGCAATGCTTCAAAGTGGAACGAATACACAATCGATTTGCCCGGAAGAATCGAGCTCGTCCTGAAATCCGCTCACCTTCTCTTCATCCGATTGTTCCCGCCAAAACTACCGGTGAATTGTTCTCTGAAATTGTCACATTTCTCCCATCGAACGGATCTTAACTTTGCCTTCTTTGCATCAAATCGTTCCCACCAAAAAACTACCGGTGAATTGTTCCTTGAAATCGTCGCGAGTTTCCCATCAAACGAATCCCAACTTTGGCAATCCGCTTCGCCTTCTTTGCATCAAATTGCTCCCACCAAAACTACTGGCGAATTATTCCTTAGAAATCGTCGTGTTTTCCCATCGAACGGATCCCGTCTTTGGCAATCTGCTTCGCATTCTTTGCATCAAATTGTTCCCACCAAAACTACCGGTGAATTGTTCCTTGAAATCGTCATGTTTTCCCATCAAACGGATCGCTCTTCATCAAAATGTTCCCACCAAAACTACCGGAGAATTGCTTGTGTTTTTTGGTAGGGGTATGCAGGTAATTGTTTCAAAATGGATCAGCATATACTCTCTGGCTTCAAGAGTTTGAATCTCTCCCTCAGCTGTGATGTGTGTTTAGGGTTTCCTGTGAATCGCCCACCATTCTCCCCTGACCAAGTGCCTTCCTTCCTCCGCTTTCTGCAACCATGGGGTGAGTCTTGTGTGGTGCACGGCTTGATTGTGAACTCAAATGTCTGGGTGAATTCAGGGTTTTTGGAGAAGGCTGGAGTTTTTGGGCTCCTTTCTCCTCTCAGCTTTTTGATGGGTTTACTGTTTCTCAACAGCTTCTCGCTTTGGTCGATACTGCTGTTTCTTAGATATCTAGAGAGTTCTCGCATGAATTGTGTGAGTTTGCTGCTTTCAAACGTCTGGAGTCAATCAGGATTCTCTGCAGAATTCTGGAGTTTTAGGGTTCCGGAAATTGTTCTTAGTCAAGGCTTCTTGGCATCTTGGCAATGTGGCGGATTTGATTATTTCTCAGATACCTCGAGTTTGGATTGGATCAGAGTATCTTTCAAAACTCAACATTGTCTGTGGATTCAGTGTTCCAGGAGTATAATTGCTTCGCAATTTGGATGGACTACGGCCTTTCCTGGAATGCAACATTTGGGTGATCTAGGGTTTCCTCGACGCTTGGCGTGTAGCTCAATTAGTGTTTCTTGCTTTACATTAGGTTGAATTAGGGCGCTTTTTTGTGTTTCTTGCTTTGCATTTGGTCGAGTCAGGGTCTCTCTGAACGAAATAAGTAAGATCCATGCCAACATGAACAATGTCTTACAGTTTCGCTAAGTCCTAAACCCCAAATGCTTTAACAATCAGTTCTGATGCGTTGTAAAATGGATGGTCGTTCTAGCAGACGGCATCCAGAAATCGTGTGGGCACAAAGGTCGGAGCAACTCTTCATCACAGTCGAACTGCCGGATGCAAAAGACCCTAAACTGAAGCTTGAACCTGATGGGAAATTCATTTTCTCTGCACGAGCTGGATCAACTGATGATCTCTTTGAGATCGAGCTCGAGCTTCTTGACAAAATAGATGTGGAGGTATACAGTGCTCGAAAACAGTGTCATTTTATTGAAATAAGGTAATAGATTGCATGGTGGATCGATTATCTGTCCATTATAGAGCTTAACCATCTCAGCAAGGGAACAATGAGGTATTCCGAAGCTGTATTCTGGTTGGATTGTGGTCAAAATGACTATATTGTATTCAAAGGAAGAAACTTTGCCCATCTGATGTAGCACAGAGGGAATGTAATTGGTATGGTAACCATGTATTTTCTTAGGATCATGATCCGAATTCATAAACTTTTCTGGTCAAGGATCGATGTTGCATTTAAAATTGATTTCAGCTTCTGTAGAAATCGGGTTTTCCCTTAAGAAGCGGTGCCCTTCCTTCTTTTTTTCCCAGGCAAGTAAGATCAATATTGGTTTGAGGCAAATCATCTGTATTATCCAAAAAATGGAGAAAGGATGGTGGAAGCGATTGCTTAGGACTGAAGGAAAACCGCCTCCATTCGTGAAGGTCGATTGGAATAAATGGATTGATGAAGATGAGGAAGAGACGGAAGGGTCCAAATGTAAGTGTCTTTGTGATCAATACGAGTTCAATAAACACGAGAGCTTGTTGGGCTACTTATGACTTATTTGTTTTTTTGCATTTGGTGGTGAACCATATCAACGCAGTTGACAGCTTTGATTTTAGTGGCATGGATGGTTTCTCGGTATGAGCATATCTGCCCATCTCTCTTGTGTCAGTGCTGTCGTATTCGGATTGTTGTTATATTCATATATGCATGTGGTCATGCTTTGTTGCTGATACATGTATCATGATTCGGGGGTTTATGTATGCATTCCTTTCTATTCATAATAAAGCATCTGTAAATAGTATTCTTATGCACAACTTACTAGCAGTCTTTAATTGGGGATTGGTTAGCCAATTCATGTCCTATGCGTAGATATCTATTTGAGAATACTTCACAACTTTGATGGCTTTAATAGATCAACATTTTGCGCTGTATTATATATTTACTAGTGAACATTTTACATCTGATGTATCTATTACACACACATGCGTCTTATGTGTATTTGTAGCTGCGTGTGTTCTATGTGGGCCTACATCAGGGTTTGTAGAGGTGCAAGCTAGACGATGATTTTTGTTCTTGAATTTGCAGAACCAAATGCAAGGTGGAGAAGAGGCTGAAAGTGATGATGATGATGATGATGATGATGAAGGCATGCTTTGTGAGTACATATTACAGAAACGCTTATTTTTTTTCAGTATATGTCTAAATCTATGATCTCTATATGGTTGCAGCAAAAAGAAACAGGATTAACTATTGTTTGTCTTGTATGCACAGATCTTCCGGACTTGCAAAAGTGAGAGGTTGAAACTGTTTATGTACATGACAGTGGAAGAATCAGGAACAGACTAAAATGACATTAATCGCAATCAAGATATATTTTATATATCTATGTATATCTGACACAAAGCTAAAACACGAAATATATCAAGCTTCCGCCTTCGATCACTCACCAGCTTCTGTCTACATACCCTTGTTGTTTGTTCTCATCATGTGCACCACTTTTTGGCCCGCAATCATCTGTGCGCAGCACAATGTTGAGAGATCTGAACCTTTTTTGTAATTATAGCAATTGGTTTTAACAATGAAATCATCTGCGTTCTATATTTGACAGTTTTGTCCAAATGATGCTTTCATAAGTTCCTGTCGAGTACAAAAGGGAGCTGAGGGTTTTCGATTACAGGCTGATAAACCATTTGATTGTATTTAACATAACTCTCACGATAGAGCCATCAAAATTTTCGAAAATTACCAACATTTTATCACACGGTACAAGCTAACTTTATACGATGGACAAGTAAATTTAGATATTTTTGCACAAAGCTAATATATCGAGGTGGAGCTCTCATTTGATATTTCAGTTCTTGTAAACATCAGTCCAAACAAATTTACACATTATTGCTAGAGGCCACTGATTTTAAAGAAATATAGCCATACCAAATCATACAAATAATATTGCCTGATTATATGACAGCATAAACTGTTCTTCGTTTGTTCACAAATTATCTCGAATACTTTACAACTGTGATGGGACTTATTTCAAACCATCAAATCGCACGTGGCGAATTGAGAAGCTGCATGCACCATATTCTTTCATGAGCATCACCTACATGTTAGAGCACACATTCTTATTCCATCGAGTTCTCAAATAAAAGCTTATCTGGTAGTAACTGCAAAACGGGACTTGCCTGCAAATAAATTATCTGATAACCCTCTTTTTGTGTGCCTGCAGAAAGAAAATGTGGTCAGACTACACTTTGACATAAAAACTCAAATGGCAACTCCAACTCCAGTTCCCAATTTCAACTTTAGTGTAAGTAGCCAAGTATAACTTGATGTAAATGCTTGTTCATGTAATACACTGACATACAAGTGCTTTCGTGTGTCCATGTGTCTGTATAGATCCTCAGCATAACAACTGAAATAACGGGTCCTGGATTCACAATAGAACATCATATTCATCATATATACTCCACTTCAAATATTTTATTATTAATATTGACAACTATTATCTAACCCTTTCATAAATGTGGATGCTGCAAGAATAGGTGGTATATTCCACCAAGCTCCTTTGTCTTGCTCAAGAAGTTCGGTCATAAAGACATTGATGGTATCTGTTTCCTACATATCAGATAACAGTTGAGAGCATGATTGAGTAATACTGATCATTCACACAGTAAACAAAAGACACCATTTAACTTCCGACTCCATGTGATACAAATAAAATCCTTCCCAACCAAAATCTTGAGACACAATCAATAGGATCTCTGCGCCTTACAAACATGGATAGTGTACGACCCTTGGCTTTTAGAATTTGTAAATACATAATCTATCAAGCTATGGAAACCCAGAGAACTAAGCTTCATACCTGATCCCAAAGCCCACTTGTAATGCCTTTCACCATCCTAAGAAGAGAGTAGAAACCAGACAAACTTTGAAACATACCTCTAGTTCGATTGCTTGGATTTTATTACTTCTGCACCAAAGATCAAGTGAGTCCGTTGAGCATGACATATGTTCGCATGGTTCCATGAGCTTTGAAATAACTTCATCCCACTTCTGAGATGACAATTCTAAACAGCATTGTTCCTGAGAGTAATCAAATGATAGGACAACATCAGTTTTACTTGTTAAAAAGAAAAAAAGCACCAATTTGACAATTTAGAAAAACTTACAAGAATCTGCTCCACTTTAACCATGTCTTCCTTATTCATAACTTTTTGAAAACAGGATTTCCACTTCCCACTATCAGAGCTGAAGATAATATTTGTGGCATCCAATGTCTTCTCATCCAAAAGATATGTTAAAGCTCGTTTTCTCCATTGCTGACAGCAAGGCATATAATTTCTTTCCAAGATACTGCAAAAGGTTTCCTTCCATTATGTTTCGACATAAAATAGATGCAATTTTGTTACCATGATACTCAGAACCTACAACCAGGAAAGACAGAGAAACAATAGGGAGGGGGAAAACAGATATGCTTTCACTGGATGATGTTAAAAATTGATCCAAACACTTTCTTGGTTGGAGAATCCTTGTCAAGAAATTGTCTCCATATGTGCTTTGAGAACTCTAACTGCCTCTTTCATATGAGGGCATTGAAGGTTAACTATGTACTTTTTGCCATCATTTATGCATAGCTTCTTGTTGGGGTTTCAGCTAGTGTTGCTCCCTTTGCACCATATGAGGTCCTTGGAAACTTGAGTCATGGACCTTTCTGCAATAAGAGATACTTGGAGAAATGTCTTGTAGGAAGCATTGGCCATTTCTTCATCTAAGGTCTCCATACAGGAGGATTGCCTTTGAGGAAAGCTCTTTAGGCAACATATCTATGCATGATCTATGAATTAGCATGCATACAAAAACTTGATTAAAATAGCTTCATATACCAATCCAAGTCAACAATTCGTATTCACTTCTACAAATTCTACTCCATATTTGAAAACAGCCTTACAAACCTGTACCTTCTTGTAGGCTCTAGCAGTCAAGAAAGAGATGCTGGAGTGATACAGATCAGCTAATATGGCATTTAATATCAACCAGTTGGCCATTGTCCCATTTCACTGCAAATGCTGCTAACATTTTATACTCAAAATAGAATCTAGTATTACTAACCAGGCAGCATGTTCACTGTATACAGTGTATTTTGTACAACATAAATCCTCAACTTATAAAATTAAGGGACAACCCTGCAATAAGTAAAGAGTTCATGACCTTAACTGTAACTGAAAAGATTAATATCTCCCCAAACATATTTCCAGAAAATGGTGTGCAATTGAAGTAGATAATGCTACCTATCTAGCATCGGTGCTGCCAAATGTATTGTGTTCACTAAGGATTTCGTGTTGCACATCTCCTGATGTCTTTTTTCTAGGTTTTGCAAAACTGCTGCCCACTCTTTCTCTTCATCAGACGTTGCAGCAATAAGCGACTCAATTTGTCCACTCTTATATCCAAGACAATGAACCATAGTGCAAATAAAAACTTTCTTTGCTTCCAAAAGAACATTAGAAGATAGCTTTGGCAATCCCTACAAACCACCGACATACAATTAGAAGTGCTTCCTAAGAGATATGTGGATCACACATAGCTGTTCACACCTCTGGAATCAGATCTGTATGCATCATCTCTGCGAGTGCCAGATCAAGAGTATGCTTGAATGCACAACCCTCCTTTGACGTAGGAATTTTCCTCATGATCTAGAAAGGCATTAAAAAACAATAAAACTCAACATACTTCTCCACGTATCTTTCTCTAGTAAATTACTTTCCATACTAAACAATTAAGAGTTTATAGTGTAACAATCCCACAACTTACATGCCTAAGGATATACACGATGAACATTCAAGAAGAACAAACATCCAGACATAAAAGATATATTCATGCCTCCGCACATATATGCTGCAAGAGCTCCCATAAAGTCTTTGATGGAGTATCCTCATCAAGGTAGAAACTTGTGTAAATGCAATATTCTGCAAGCGATACAAAAAGCTGGCCAAGTTCATAACGTCTCCAGATAAGCGCATAATACAAACGTGCACTTTTCGAAACATCCAAAAGGCCAACCGCCCTTGCAATGTCTTCACTAGAAGCCATAGCAGACCTCAACTTTTTGTGCAACATATAGTAGACAAATGCCATTAATTTCGAGAAAATAAGCATGCATGCTTTATATCACATACAAAACCAATCGGCAGATGCTGCTCTTGGAACACTCTCGAATGGCCTCAAGAAAAACGCCTCAACACCAAGGCACGGATAGAAAAGAAAAGGACTTACCGAAAAATCCTTAGCTTTCATCTTAGCAAAACGAAAACAATAGTAATGCATGGGTAAGAGACATGTGGCGCACATAAACTTGTAGATGTATTCGAAAACCAGCAAAAAACATTTACAGGTTGGTAGATTTAAGGTGCGATACTGATCTCAGCTGAGAGGTAGCAAGCAAGAAAAGAAAACCTGCTGCAGCAGAGAGGCCCAGCCGAGGGCTCGCCGGACATCTCGAGGTCTCCATAGTGCAGGCGAACCTGTGGACTGAAAACCGGAAGCGAGAGACAAGATATCTAGGAAAGATCGACATAGGCATAGCAGGTGAGCAAGACTAACGTCTGGATGAGACCAAGACTCCATCTTTTCTTCTTCTTCTTCCTTCTTCTCTTCCTCTTCCTTTTCCACCTTCTGCGGATCTTTGCTCCTCGTCTTCTCCATCGAATGTCGCCTGCAGAATCAAAAAAAGGCCGGAAATGTAAATGCACTGATTTTGTTCTATTTCCCGACCATTTCACATATTTCGCTAAATGTTGCCAGAAGACCGGTTTAGAGTTTAGGGTTAGGGTTAGGGTTTGATGTTTAGGGTTAGGATTAGGGTTTGATGTTTAGGGTTAGGGTTAGGGTTTGATGTTTAGGGTCTAGGGTTAGGGTTTTGGACTGGCTGCATATAGAAACGAGATTGTGTCCAAGCTGACTAATCTGAATGGCCCACAAGTTCTTATAGAGTTGTTTTATATCTGGTCTAATCTGCGGGCTACTGATAAAAGCGATCGAAGTTACCCAAGTTCTACCACAACTGAAAAAGCCTGTTAACAGGCTCTTGTATTTGCAGAGCATCTAATTTAGGCTACAAATCGAGGTAGATACCACATTGATTTTCTTCACACTTGTTATCCTAATCTAAAATTTTGTGCCTGCTCCCTTCCCGGCAAGTTTAGGCATCTCACAAGTGTGCATTCTCGATCTCCAAAACCCATGCGATGTTAAGAACAAACGACCGAGGACATTTCTTGCAGCTTTCAAACTTTAATCCCTTGTCTTTCAAGACATACGAAAGATAGTTGTGAGAATTCAAGAGAATAATGGTAAGGTTTGTAGAGATTGAACAATTCATGGGAGAACCAAGTAACTGTATTTTGCTAGTAGTATGTACATCTTGATCCTTAATACAAAGAGGCATGTCTCATTCTACCACTATCAAATGACGCAAAAATAATTCACCAAGACAGTTACCACAAGATAGTGTTGATCATTCTCATGTGGGTTCAAATAAGAAACTAATAGCATTTCAACTGCTTATAACTATGACTGTTCACGAAGCGAATTCAAGTTTCACATCTTTCACAATAAGACAAAGTCAATTAACTGCTTTGTTTGGACACCTTTGATTGTAGATTTGAACTGCATCCTGCTCTTTGGCTTGGGTTGTCAGAAATGACAGCTTAACCACCACCCCAATATCAGAATATATGCTTTACCACACTTGCAATGAACTACGTATGTATGTAGTGATTTCTATTGTTGGATACAGAAGATTTTTTTTATTCTTACATGGAAGATTAAGAAATATTCACAATTGAGCTCTTTCTACAACATCTGAGGCTTCTCTTACTGGCAAAATTTCAAATGTGCTTAACAGGACATGGCACAAACGGTAAAAGCTCATGAATTGCAATGCCTTCAAATCATCAAAAGCTGGAGGAAGCAGCAGTGCATTCCTCTTGTAATTATTTTCTATAAACTGTGGCTATTTTACCATTCTCATAATCATGGATCTTACTATATACGATTAATGCTGTAGACCCATGTGATCAGAAATCAATGGATTCAACAGTGAAAAGAATGTCACTGAAAGAATTTCAATGTGCCATAAAAATTTCCGTCTTTGCTTGTTTTAAGCAGTTTGTGTATCTTCGAGAATCTTCACACTAGGACCATACACTGTTCTACAACGCCCTTCAAAAGACCCTACAAGGCGTGATACAACCTCATCAAAAAACATGCTCGCCACCTGGATGTTCACAATGAAATTTTAGCACGTAAGTCCACAGCTTTAACATTGATGGATACTGATTACTAATAGAAGCATTAGTGTTTAAAAACCTACTATAAACTCTTATGAATTCTGTTAAGTAATAAGTTTCTATATGCCATTATCAAGCCAGAACTCACAGCTTAAGTTTATTTATTTAGCTATTTATTCATTCAGAATCTATCACATATAAGCTAAAGTTTAAAGGTTTTAATATTTCCGGCCTATTACCTAAACCATAGAGCTAACAGAGATTAAATACACGTGCAGAAAACCAAAAAAACTTTCCTATACCTGGCGATACAGTGGAGAGCGGAATTGAAAGCTGACTGCAAAATGGAGGTTGCATGAGCCAGGTACCGGGCCGGGCTTGAATTCCCAAGTATTTGTCAAGTAATCGAATATGTTACTTTTTGAGACAGACGTCTGAAAGAGAATGACTTTTTATTATCATATGAAAATAAGAGGTCTTCAAATAATCTAGTCATGATGATTTTTTTCAAAAAGAAAATTTCCGGCCCTCACCAGAGTACCTTTATTAATAATGGGCGTTTTAGCTCCACATGCGATACATATCGTTCCACAAGAAACTTGAAACCTATCTCAAGCTCTGCCTCCAGTGCTGATTCATTCTGCCACAGAATGGTTGATTTTTGGCACCACGGGACAAAATCTTGATATAAATCCACTGCTGCCACCACTGAAAATAGTTGTTCTGGGGAATACCTGTAACATCAGAGCCATCGCTTCCTCTCACTTAAAATATACATCAGCTGAAATTTAATTGAGCAAAGTTGTATCTTAAATCTAGGGTCTTCTCCACCCTCTTCCCTTCCAAATACACAAACAATAACAAACTTCCTCAAAAGTGTTACTTCATGTCTGATAAATGAACATGGTGATCCATGTAATCCTGAATCTCCAATCCAAATATGTATTAAATAAAATCTCAAACTAAATTATTTGGAACCGTCCTATATTCTATACAATGTCCTATTCTGCTTGCCGGACCTAGTTAATAACAGCTATAGACATATATTTTATATTTCAATTGATGATTTAAGACTGAAATCTTCCAAAGGGTGTGGAATATTTCATTCCTCCCCCTGCTGTGCTGCAAGCTTTTGTAACTGAGACCAGCAATAGACATATAGGCAGTTTCATGATAACCACAGTTTGCAAGTTAAAAAGCATTTCATCAGGAGTCTAGACGTGTTGTCTATCCATGGATTATACCTTCATCTAAGGTCTGAACCAGATATGTAGGCTGTTTGATATAGAAAGTTCTATATTATGGACGTCATTACTATGTCAAATTTACCCCGCCATTATTTCCAGCATTATGGGTGTTCTCATACGAACTCTGAGGAAACAAGGCAGGCTCTGACATATGCAGAATAGCCAACAAATCCTATACTAACAATATAAATGGAGCAAAGTCTCCATGTCATTTCTTCAAAAAAATACTTCTTTTGTTACAATTTTGCAAGAGATGAACATCTGCTAAAGCAACATTGACATTTTAATAACGGAAACCCTAAACTTGAAGCAAGATTACTGTTTCGAATATTCTCATATAAATTCTGAGGCAACAAGGTCTCCGCCTTCCTAGAATGAATTACAAGGCTCTGACATGTGTATGATGGCCAAAAAACCGACAGCTACAGCAAAATTAAAGCAAAATCTGCATGAAGTTACTCACAAAAAAAAACCTTTTTTACTGCAATTTTGCAAGATACGAAACTATGCTTTAGTAGAAACTTTGAGAAAAGAGATCCAGTTTAATGCAAAATCTTTGTTTCCAACATTAAGAGAAAGTCTTGTATAGACTCTGAGTCGACAAGACCTCCACCCTCCCAGCAGTTATGAGGCTCTGGCATGTGTATAACGGCCAAATAAACCTACAATTACACCATGAATGAAGCAAAACCTATATGTGGGTAAAACAATTTTGCAAGGTATAACCTATACCCAAGCAAATTCATACTTCCCTAAAAGAAACCTAACTTAATGCAAAAATATCATTGAGGCATAGACCTGAAGAGCCTTGAGTATGAATTTGATCACCTACAATATGCTTTTTCTCCAAAGTGATGCAATTCTCCATGTATCACACATTGTGACCCATTGGTCTAGTATACAGAATACCTCCCATTAACCTTCTCTACATTCAGGCCGTGTAAAGTGTTCTTAGGTATACATCAATTGAATGAGGGCCTCAAATATTAGAGGTTTTAGGGCACACTTTACTTTAAATCATAACTAAGGCATGCATTAAAATTAGCGGACTAAAATGTTCAGTGAACATTTTAAATAAAATATCAAAGTTGGTCAGCTCAAGACATTGTGTGATAAGAAAACATGTTCCATACAATAGAATTTCTTTCTAACTGTCTTCTATTCAGCTGTAATGCTTATAACAAATAACCAGCCACTGTTGTATGGTAATTTTAGACACGGCCAAGAGATTCACAGATACTGTCCAGCCTTTGTTTGAGAACAAATCGTCTTACCTATTCAACCACTGATCATTCTCATAGACGTAATGGCCAAAATTCAGCAATTCCTGGCAAAGTGTATGCTGTATCAAATATTCTTGTAATTCTCAGTCCCGAGCACGATAGCAATGAAAAATAAAAAAGCACAAGTACCGTGCAAATCAACACAAAAATCGAACAGTTGAAATAATACGCGTAGATAAAAAGCAAGACATTACTGGGAATCAAAACTCGCAGAATTAAAATACTCTAGTAGATTTCCCAGCACAACTGATTTCTTTAAAATAGGCACACAAAAACTAGAATTTAATGGTAACCAGGTGTAAAAGCTGGATTTTCTTATTGATGAAGGGAAAGGAAGATGGAAGGAAGCATATCCAAAAACCCAAGAAAACTATGGGCGAGATTAGACCTACCCAATGATGCGAGTTTCCTCGTGCTTCTTAGACAAACCGGTGTCTTCATCGCCGTCGCCAAAGCTCAGAAAATTACATCTTTGAGATTTCAAGCAGTATTCCGAGGAGGGGAAGAAGGATCCCACGGCGGACGACTTCAACCTTACTCCTTGGCGCTCATGAACGGGGAGAAAATTGGCAGCGCCGGCACGTAAAGAATCGACGCCTTTCCCGTTGATAGAGGAGGAGGCAGTCCGCAGAGGAGAAGAAAAAGGATCCGAAGGAACGGGCCGCCATGGAAGCTTAGGCTTCTGGGAGAGGAAGGACCTCAGGAGGAGGCCTGAGCGTTGCATTAATCCTGGCGAGGGGAAAGAGCAAACCGACGGTTTGTTGTTCCCGTTCCCTCCTTCCTTCTGTGCCTTTATTCGAGAGAGACGAGGGCGAGGACGAGGACGAGGACGAGGACGAGGACGAGGGAGTGCAGGGTTAGGGTTAGGGTTAGGGTTAGGGTTAGGGTTGCGCGTCTGTTTCGGATTCCTGTGATGGTTTTTCAACGGGGTGCGTTATTTCGAAGAGAACGCACGAGTCAAGTCAACTGCCATGACCGTCTTGACTTGACTCGTTTGACCGGACTCCTTTGAACGGACTCGTTTGAACTAATTTGTTTTACTTCACTTTAGTTTCTTGACTATCTCAGTTTTCTTGTGTTTTGACTTGCACTTGGCTTGACTTGCTTGATTGGGGTGGACTCGACTCAACATGGTTTGCTGCTTGACTTGACCTTACTCCACATGTTTTGCTACTTGACTTGTCTTGACTCGGCTCGACTCGACTTTTCTTGAACAGGCATTCTGTTGACATAGATAGCACGTGCTTATGTTCCCGGATGAAGAGGGATATTTTGATTGGATGCTTGAAGCCGTCTGAATAAATCGTTGGGATGCTCATGTGAAGCACGTGATTTCGAACTAGCATTGGTAGTTAACTTACGTGGGTCGTCGAGCTTTGTGCTTCCATTGTTTCCATCGTTCTTCTCAGGGCTATCCGTGGTTGGATACTTGCATTGGAGCATAAATTAATAGGCTCCCGATTTACAATAATTTCGTGTTTTTAGCTCAGGAGGAACATACTTAATTCTTATAAAAAAGAGCGACAAGTGCGAATGTCACGGCCGAAGCTTGTCGACAATGATTGACTTAGAAGACACAAATATGACAAGAAAAAACCCAGATAAGAATAAGAAGACAAGATATGTATTAGCAAGAGACTTGGAGTACAAGGTGCCGAAAATAGATGTTGAATCGGAATGGTTTAATATTGAGATTGACTTAGTATTTATACAGTTCTAAGGCTCATACATGCTCGCCATGTGGCTATCATGCATCGTTGCTTTCATGGCTTGTATGCATGATTGTCACGTGGTGGCTCCGAGGACTTGCGATGTTAGCAGCTATCGCAAGTCGTTTTTAACGTTAATATGTAATATATTGGCGATGGACTATATTTATGGAATGCATCGAACGGTTTAGGTCACATAACATGGTTTGTGAAAAAACGTTTGACATTTCAAACCAATTAGCCATGAAGATTGACTACTACACGAACCAAGTCGAAGCCCAAGCACTTCACAATAATACGACATAACCGATGATGAACTATCCGTTTAATGAGTACACGTGCAGATCAAGATGTCGAGTAAAATCAATCAGCAACCATTAGCTAAAAACTATGCAACGGGTATTATCGGGGTGTCGATCTCGATGCCCAGTAGAAGTGATCGGTGACTATCACCTAAGCCCACTATGTGATATGAGAATGCGTGTATGTGTGAACAAGTTTGTGTATTTTTTTTCTTGCACACATAGAGAGAGACAGACGCATCGACAATGAAGGAGTTTTAGGGCATTCTTGATCTATGATTTTGTCTATGTAGTTTCCACTTGCGTAGTACGATGGACCCTGCATCATACATCGACCTCATTCCCAGATCACAAAAGAGGTTTGAACACGATCACAGGCTTCGGATTCCTCAACTGAAATTCGATGAAGTACCCATCTCCACGATCATCACGAAAAAAGAAAAAACAAACAAGTAAAACACAGATACACACACACACACATGCAGATCAAATTCCTCGACTAAATTCGTATGATTGATAGATAACACGCGAACTCGAGAGGGATTACAGATTGTGTCAATGCTAATTAGCCAGGATTGAAATGTCTGATTATCTTTCGTTTTCAATCTGATTATCTTCAGAGAACAAAAAGGAAATGCCAGATGGACAGGGGTATTGTGGGGATATCCGAAAACTCAGGGGCTTCGCGAAGACTGTAGTCTTCTCCGTTTTGAACTACCGGCGAAGAAAGAGCCATGGCTTCTGAGATGGCGACAGCTGGTGGTCGGTGCATCCGACTCCTCCTCCGCAGGAGATCGACTGAACCTCTCGCGACGACCCGGAGAATCCACCAGCACGCCTCGCCTCGGAATGCTCCGTTGCCTTCTGAAGCCGTCGCTCGAGCCCGGGCCTCCGTCTTGGAAATTCGAAAGCTGTTGCTTGGTCCCAGGAAGGATGCGCTAGGTTCCGTCGCTTGTTCCCGCGACGCGCAGGTCTCAAGTGGGACCATGCCTTTGGCAAAGACAAGGTAAGGGTTCTGCTTACCCGTTCCGAAGGAAGCAAAGGGATAAAGCAGCGGGTTTTCTCAAAACGGCTGTTTTTCTTAAGGCCATTCATGAAAAAGAAAATGCGTGTATCTTTGAACCAAAGGAATGATGATATCCGAGTCTGCGTTCCATTCTTGAAAAAGCATTGTTTGGTTGTGTTGATCGAGTATGCAATCCATTCTCTAGCTTGAATGGGGGTAAAAATGCCATTTTTATTCATAAAAAAGTGACGACCTAAGGATGATATGTATCTGAATCCTGGCTCAATTGAGAGACATTCTCACAATTATGGGAAGCAAAAAGGTTGTAAGTAGTTATTCGTGTTAATAAATTTTGTTTTGAGATTTCTCCTAGTTTTGATGGCGGAGGAAAATGCTATTATTGGGTCCAACAATGCATAAAAGAAGAAATAGATCATAATGTGCTGCATCTCAATGCGAGTTCTGGGTTTGCGTGCTGCAAGGAAGTGTGAATAGTAGCTAAGATAATCCATACCAGGCATGACCATCTTTTATTTACCGAGAAAGTGTACTATGATGATCTCATGGAATGCTCAACGTCGTGTCTTATGTATGTTTAAATGGCATTGGAAGTTCCCTTAAGTTTATGTTATACGTGTGGATGTATTTACTATATCCCATGCTAGATGGGGGCGGTAAAATTAATTTGCAGCTTCATCTCATTTAGTAAATTTGTTGTTAAACACGCTTATATTTGAGGGATACTATATACTGTCATTGGATGGTCGCAGAAGCATATGATCAGTCAATGGAATTATGTTCACCTATTCGGATTTGAGAAGGAACTAGAGCATTGATTTGCTGTTTTGCTTGATGACTATAGCCTTAGATATTTAGCATCCTTTCCTATCTTCTTTTCTTTTTTCTATCCCTTATCCCATTCCCGTGTTCAATGCCTCTGTATGTGTTTATATCAGGGAAAATTCATCATTATCTGCTGGTGGCCTGAAACTGGATACACGGGTCTATATTTTGACAAAGCTTTTATTTCACTTTGTGAGGTTTGATTGATTTGGTATATCATCATAACTCTTCTTCTTTTTCTATCAGTTATGCTGTAGACTTTTCTAGGCAAAATTTCACCTTTTCCAACTGCATTGGCCCAATCAAAGGTAGTAGACTGCTTCTTCTTTTTATGTGTCTATTAAGAGTTCAAGGTATGAGGATGACAATTTTTTCAAGCGTCTATGCTACGCACTCAAGATGATAGTATGAGGATACTAATTGATTATCAGGCAGTGAGTTGTGGATGCTATTTTTATTCTAAACCTCTTATTGTTTCTCTTTACAGATTTGATGAGCTGAATCTGTCACCGTTGACTCTGAAATCATTGCATCAAATTTTTGGGTATGAGAGGCTTACATCTGTACAAGAAGCAACCCTTTCAACAATTTTACAAGGTTTGAATTTAGTAAACACTAGCATGAGGTACATATAGGTCTCTCAGACAGCTGAGCATTGTATCACCTTCCAATAATATTATTAAAATTGGGAGAGATTCTTTTCACATTTTAGGATAGGATTCTATGATTGCAGGCAATGATATTGTTGTTAAATCAGAGTTTGGCACTGGAAAGACAATAGCCTTCTTGGTGAGATTCGTTTCTTCTAGTTGGAATTTTTAGTAATCAGCACTTGTTTCAGTATATAGAAGAAGACATAATTTACTACATGCTATTGTGAATTAATATGTCAGATTACGTTTGTCGTTGTTTTATATGTGGTAGGTACCAGCTATAGAAGCAGTTTTGGAGGCATTTCCTACCAATGAAAGAGTCTCTGATGATATAATTTCTCTCGTTATTTGTCCTACTCGAGAGCTTGCTCTCCAGATCTTCATGCAAGCTCGAGCATTACTACAGTTTCACACAGATATCAAACTAAAAGTCCTAACTGGAGGTTTTCGAATATCAAAAGAAAGGGAAGCACTACGAGCTAGTCTATGTCAGGTACATGGATAGGAGCAGCATACAATACATATCAAGTATGTAGGTTCTTTCTATAATTGCAGTCTTTGTAGTGACCAAGAATGTATTGTTTTGTTTGTTATTTAGATTCTCATTGCTACACCAGGACGATTATTAGATCACCTAGAAAAGACAGATGGTTTCAAACAGAGGCTTCACAACTTGAAGCTACTTGTCCTTGATGAAGCTGACCATATTCTGGATATTGGGTATCGAGTGTGCATTGAAAATATATTAAAACATTTACCTTGTCTTCGGCAAACACTTCTCTTCTCTGCATCTATGCCACCCGAGGTATCTTTGGTTGTAGTCGGACAGTTGTGAAGTGCAATAGAACGATTGTAAAAGGGTTATTTTTGGTGACACGTTCTTCATTGATTGATTGTTTGTTTAGATCAGGAGCATAGCGAAAGTTGCTTTGAATGATGCCCACAGGTTTATTGATATGGTCGAACAGAGTAGCGTGGAACAGCACAACTTGAAGATAAATACACAGGTATCAATGTGGTAAAATTGCAGTGTGGCATGACTTTAGAACGTCTCTCAGATTTTTCAATGGTAATAAAAAGAAATACATTTCTCTATGCCGAGGAAGTAGTTTTCATCATATAACCTGCTACTTTATTTATTACTGATTACAGATAAAGCAACGTTGCGTAGTTGCACCCATCACAGACCACCTGACACTGTTATATGCTTCTATTAAGGAACATATGGAATCTAATGCCAACTACAAGGTTTGAATTCTGAAGGATAATTAGAAGTACATTTCTGTAAATTTATTCTAGATTTATCGCAATATAAAAGATTGTCTACATCTATGCAGATCATTGTATTTTGTGTAACTGCTAGGATAACAACTTTTATGTTTACTCTTTATAAAGAGCTTGGTTTGAACTGCCTGGAAATCCATTCGAAAAAAAGCCAAATGCATCGTTTCCACACATATAAAGATTTTCGGGATTCAGACGGTTCATTAGTTATGTTTACATCAAATGTTTCTTCACGTGGATTGGACTACCCTAACATTACACTTGTTATCCAGGTGAAGTTTTCTGCTGGTTCTACCTATAAATGCACTTTTTTTGTTAAAGTATTTGTTTTTCTACTTAGTGAAATGCAATTAAATAACAACTAACGTCTTATTTCTGCACCCTATCCAGGTTGGTTTGCCAGAATGTGCAGCAACATACAACAATAGAATAGGGAGGACAGGTCGATGCGGCAAAGGTGGGGAATCATTGCTGTTATTGACACCTTGGGAGGACTTTTTCATTGAAAAACTCCACGAACAATCTATTCAATTTATTTCTACTCCTTGTATCGACACTTCAATTAAAGCCAAGGTATGTTTGATGAATGCTCATTGTCTAAATTCCTACCTATGAAGTTTTATATGTAATGGGATGTGCGTTGAGAATAAGCCTCCTTTCCATTCTTCCTGGCACATTGATAGGATGTCTCTGGCCTATCAGTCTCTTCTGTTTGTGAAATTGTTATTGTGATGATGAATTTTGAAGTTTGAGCCGAGTTAGGTTTCAAATGCAGCTGTTACTGAGCATTGAACGTTCAACATTTTGTGAGGTTCTTGGAGTTGTAGTTGTGAAAGGAGGGATTGGTATAATCGTAGCAATTGGTTTTATTCACCATTTTGCAGATAATTTTGGCAATAACCAAAATAGATCGATTGATGTTGTGGCATGCATATCGGACATGGCTTGGTTACTACACGTCTCTAGCGAACGTACCTTTAACTAAAGAACAGATAGTCAATTATGGCAATGAGTTCAGTGCTGCTATTGGATATGACGAGCCTCCAGCTCTTCCCAAATCAATCATTTCAAAGATGGCATTGCGTGGGGTTCGAGGCTTAACAAAGAATTGATGACAACAATTAATTGTGGAGGCTAGACAGATACTCATTTATGACCAAGGTGATTCCTGCATTTCAATTGGTTATGTTGTATGCTATGATACATAAAAGGAAAGAGCAAGAATGAGATATATTTGGATTGTACCTGAATTGAAGTGAGCTTCTTCTTTATGCTCGGCATATGCTTAAAAAGTAAAGAACGCAGAGTCATACTTGGGAAGGAAAACTGGGAGCTGCATACAACCAATATAGTCTCGGCTGTCTGCAGCAACTCATGCGATCAAGGAGAATAATTGGTCATAACCACAGTTACACTCATACTTTGTCATTAGACCCTGTCTATGATGCAATACTTTTCTATCTTAAAAATTCGTTTTCTCAATCTTATCTTTGTAAATATTTTTAATGTTTTGCATCATTACAGGGAGATTCTTGATATGAAGGATTGCTTTATGAATACAGAATCATAACATCCTTGGGTTTGCATTCACCATATCTTGATGTAGACACTAAAACCTTATCATGTTTAGTCTCCTTGCTCTAACCCTGTGTTACGTTTACACAAACGTGACTGACATCCAAGCAAGGAAAATGTGTCGGAAGTGGCAATGCCAATAAGGAGTTGGTCTAACTTATTGAGTCAGGCATATGGGTATCTAAATTACGTTTTGTTTTTGCCTCATTTTGTCAGTCTAGAAACTGAGTGAGTTTGGGGATTTGGGAAATAGAAGCAAATGAGAGTTTAGGTGCAAAATGTGGCATTGCAAAGGGCGTTGACTACTGTAGATGCATCGGATTTGGATGAAATAGGAGAATAGACTAGGGCAAATCAAGAGATATATGCACATGATAATTTCCAGAAAATAGATCTTTTACATCTTTCTGCTCATTTCAAGGGCCATTAAGGCTTTTAATTGGGAGAAATGCATCCAGGAAGTGAAGGACTAGAAGCATTTCTTGCACCAAACACGTATATATACCTTGGAGAAGGATTCCGAACGTTTGTCGTATGCATCCAAGTTGGCTTGGAGATACACATCTGTGGTTTGGCCGAGGAAGACGCCCAGATCAGCTTTTCAATGGCCCTTTCTTGGCACCTCGACGACTTGGCGGCGCCATCAATACTGTAAAGCATCTACGGTTCGTAGTTTGCTCTCTTGCATGCAATGTGCATAGCGACAGAACATAGTTTGCTCTCTTGTATGCAATGTGCACAGCAACACAACGTAGTTTGCTCTCTTGCACGCATGCGCACAGCAACAGAACATCGGGGTTCGTTTCTGCGACGGTCGATGATGCTAGGAACGTCGAGACAATCGATCGGCGGAATGCGACCAGACGTAGGGGGCCATATCATCGGATCATATATCTGATCGGCATCCGAATTCGCTGGGATCGAATTCCGCATCATCGATAGTGTCTCGTCTCGCCTCTCTCACGGGGCTCTGGGATTACACAGCATTACAGTACAAGAGTGTTGTTTGCTCCAGGCAGTTTTTTCGGTTGGGCTTCACGGTGTGGAAACATGAAGATGGCGTGTGAACTCCCTCTTGATGAAAGTTGCCGCCAGCATGTATCATGATGACCTGGCCCAGCGCCATTTATTGTTTACCCACGTTTGCCTTACCACGTTTGAACAACAATACGCCAATTTGTTTTTCTGAGAGGAGACCGACGAGAGAGAGAATTCCGACGGACAACACGAGACAGGCAGACAGGCTCCTCTCATCCCGTTCCGCATCGCAGGTTGTTTCAAATTTTGCATTTGCTGCCGGATCCAGCAAGCAGGCTAGCTGATCGACGCGGCAACTCGTAACAGGTTCTTCCCCTCCCTCCCTTCCTCAAATTTTGTGCCTTTGCCGACGATGATTAGCTGCTCTTATTTCGTCGGATCGTGATCAGCCGGTGGTGAATCCTCTTGATTACCTGTTAATTCGCATTTCCTGGGAACGCGATCAGATGCTGAATCTTTCTCGATTGACCTGCTCGCGATTTCTAGAACGCGATCGGGTGTTGAATCTTCTTGATTGCCCGTTCCCAATTTCTAGAACGCGATCTTCGTTTCCCAGCTGCTAATCTTCATTGCTTCGCCATCGTGCTTACCTCATAGGTTCCTGTGAATCTGCGTACACGATCTCGTAAATTATGTTGACTGATCATCATTATTAGGTGTTAAAACTTCTTGACGATTTGAATCTGCTCAATTTTCACAGTTTGATCTTTATCATTCAACTCCGCTGTTTGTAATGTTCGTCTGTTCTTCTTCTTTCGTCTGATCGCGACCAGCAGTTCGAATCTTTTTTATCTGGCTGCAGAATTTAGGCCTCGTTCGTTTTCTAACCCTTCCTAGCCGATAACCTTCATTTGATCATAATTAGGTGTTACGACTCCAAAAGCTGCTATATGTATCCTTAATCCTCACAACTTTTCATCCTCATTAGCTCCTTCATCGTTCATTACTTCATCATAATGGTAGCTGTTAATCTGTAGCTTTTTGGATATTGTTATTCCTTTACAGTTTAAGTTTCTGGATATTTTTAATCATTATCGTTTAATAGCTTCCGTTTTATCAAGATCTTAATTATTGTGATTTATCTCAAGCTGTGCATCATCATCAGGTTATCATTTTGCTTCACCTTGACACAGTCTGTTCTGTTGTCGCAATTTTCTGGCTGTTGGTGCTCGTATTATTGTTTGATCATAATTACTGATGCATAATCTCTACATTGTGTGTGCGTGTGCGTGTGCGTGTGCGTCCATATGTTTAAGGATGAGTTGGTACAATTGGTGGACTGGAAGAATCGACTTTGACAAGGTAATCCTTCATCGTTCTTGAGGTTCTTTGCAAAGTTTTCAGCATTCTAATCACGTTATTTATATGAACTCATCTATTCATAACTGCATAACATGCGTAAATGCGATCATCTGTATGTACATAAATACATCTGACATACATGCAGAAATATAAAACTATGTATATATGCATGCATTGCCTATATATATATATATGCATCAAACCATGCATACATACTATGCATTATGTGTATGTATATGTTGCATCTATACTTTGTAGTCCATTGTATAAACATATTTGTGCATGCATGCATTCATCAAATGAATAAGCCACGCACGAGAACAGATGCATAAATGTTCACGATCATGTTTTGTATACTTGCAAGGCATATATAAATGCATTAAATCCACACGTATAAACATACAGATGCATGCATTCATTAAAATGAAACATATCTGCGTTCATACAGGAAACCAGACACAAAGATGCATGCATAATTCATGTCTATATGCATGCGTTGCATACATAAAAATATTAATCCAGCGAACAATAAATAGGTTCAATGCATTCATCAGAATGATTAATTATATCTGCATTCATACGTGAAACCAGATGTGAAAATACTTGCGTAATGCTTGTGATCTACTCTATTGCTTTGAATTCATCATCACATTATTTCTCACTTAAAAAACATCTGCGTACAAAATGAATTGCATATATATGTGCATAACAGAAAATGCATACGTTAATGCTTTCAATCGTGTCTCTATGAATGCATCCATAAATACATTAAACCTAGATGATGCATGAAAAATCCACGTCCATACGTGATTCCACATACGAAAATACCCGCGTTATAAATGATTATGATCATGTCTGCATTGGTTTGGAAACGCAAATACATTAAATCCAGCGTAGAAACTTAACCTAGGTGCATACAATATTCATCAACATGAATCATACATGCGTCCATACTTAAAGCGACCTACGAAAACGTTTGCATTCCATACTTAAAATGCCGTAGATCCATACCATTGATAATCGAAGTGGGAATACATACCTAAAAACTTATCATGTCTGAATGCATGCATTGCAGATATAAATACAAGAAATACAGTCGATGAACATATAGGCATGTATACATACTCGTAAAGATTCAGAACACATTATTTCTTTGTCCATAGTACGTACATAAAACCAGACAGAAAAATTTGGATGTACATCATCAACTCAACTGTGTGCCCCCAAATATTTATTGGTACATAAAAGCATACATTAACTCAATTATATATGCATGAGGACATTTCAATGTACGTCATACCTTATGTACCCCAATACAACGTGTATCCATAGATGATGCCATCTGTGTACATATCGTCACGGTGAAACCATTATACATGCATGAGGTACCTGAAAATGTCTAGTGAATTCATGTACGGTCGAATGCTAAAGTATGTGAACATATTACATGCATACATTTATTCATCTCCATCAAGTTCCCTTCTGACTTCAGTGCGGATTTCAGATCGGATTTATTGGCAAAGGCAACAGTGAACGACAAAATGTTGCTCTAATAGTGGGGGTTACTGGAATTGTTGGCAATTGTTTGGCTAAAATACTTTCTAGACCTGATGCACCCGGAGGATCATGGAAAGTATATGGTGTTGCAAGAAGGCCTCAACCAAGGTGGTTTGCTGAGTCTCCTATTGAGTATATCCAATGTGATGTTTTAGATGGGCTTGATACACACGACAAGATCTCTCCTTTGACAGACGTGACCCATCTCTTTTGGGTAGTGTGGTCAAACCGAAGCACAGAAGAAAGAAATTGTCAAGACAATGGGTCAATGTTTGAAAATGTACTGGATACTCTTTTACCTAACGCCCATAGATTGCAGCATATCGTGCTACAAACTGGAAGCGAACACTATTTTGGTCCATTGAGATCTGTTGGAAAGCATGAATCTATCCATGATCCTCCGTTTGTAGAAGACTTGCCACGTCTCCCGATTCCAAACTTCTATTATACTCTTGAAGACATTCTCTTTGATAGAGTAAAGAAGAAAGAAGGGTTGACATGGTCCGTGCATAGACCGAATGCCATCATTGGTTTCTCTCCTTGGAGTTTGATGAATGTTCTCGGAAGCTTAGCCGTGTATGCAGTGATTTGCAAGTATGAAGGACTGCCTTTCAGATACCCTGGGAATAGAGTTACTTGGGAGCAATGTGGTGATGCAGCCGATGCGGAGCTCGTAGCAGAGCAAGAGATTTGGGCATGCCTGGAACCCAATGCGCGGAACCAAGCTTTCAATGTGTCCAATGGTGATGTTTTTAATTACAAAAGAGTGTGGGGCATTTTGGCTGAAAAATTCGGCCTACAAGTTCTTCCGTTCGATGGGCACCCGGTAAGCCTTAAAGATGTTATGGCAGGCAAGGATGAGGTGTGGGATGCTATTGTGGAAAAGTATGATCTTGTTCCTACTAAACTTGAGGATGTGGGTAACTGGTGGTTTGTCGATCATCTCCTGAATATGCCTTTCGTGCCGCTCCTGAATATAAACAAAAGTAAGGAATTGGGATTTCTTGGTTATCGCGACACTGAAGCTTCTATACTGGATTGGATTGAAAAGATGAGGCTTAAGAATATTATTCCGTGATATGACTGACACTAATGTGTTCCCAATGCAATAACTGCTATTTCTATAGCCCCTGTGAGGAGGTGGGATTTCTTGGCTATGGATGCATATTCAATTGGATGGACGTGGAGGATTTATTCCATCCTAACAAGATTCCCCTGATTTCTGGACATGGATTGATAAGATGAGGTTGAAGAAGAGTCCCATTACAACAACCCGTCCAAACTATTTGTTTTAGTGCTTGTAATAAGTTTTAGATTACCAGGTGTACCCTCAGTCTCTAGTAGAAGGAGATGGACCTACAGCAAACATTTACTGAATTAGAGTACAATAATGAATTAAACGTTAGCGATCCTCTGCCAAACTTCTTATAATTTTTTTCTCATTAACTCTATTGATATGTTGTACATATTCGCAGATGCAACAGAATGATCCAGCTTCAACTTGTCTCTTCAAAAGTTTTGAAATATGATACGTACTTATTTATTAAGACATATTTATTAAGTACTGCTAGTGTATTAACTACCTATGAGGACGGATGGAACTGCTTTGATTTTCCTAGTAAAATAATTAATATGTCGACATTCTCAGCTCGTTGGTGCAAGAGCTGGTGGACCTATGGCCAGGTGATTTCTATTCCCTATGTTTGGATTTCTTTCCCCAAACATTCCTCTCTTTAGTTGTACATATTCCAGCAGTTGACATTCAAAAAACTGAAAATTTGAGCTTCGCTTCATCCCCCCCACTAGGTGGAGCAAGAAATTTGAAGTCTGGTACAGGAATCACCGATGTACATTGGAAGAAGTAACAACATCCTAGCCATCAAATCACAAACTCTGAGGTAAAAATATCAAAGTGGGCATTAAAGACATCCAACCTGCATAACTTTGTTTTTATGCCATAACGAGCATAATCAGATAATGGTACACTATCACTCGCCGTTTCAGAGGTCATACCATTTTTTACTGTCAGAATGAAGGGCTTCGACTCTAAAGCCTATACAGTATTTGTAACCTTCTACAGCCATGATAGCATTTAAAGCATCTAACTAAAAAGAGACCTGCCACTAACGGTATGGATTGTTTACGCATATCGCATCCATATCAGCACAGAATTTGTTAACAAAGAAACAAAAGTAAACAGCTAGAAGTCAAACAGGATGGTAATCAGGATATCAAGCTACGCAGAAGTTTTGAGCACCAAAGATATCATTTAGTGAGAGGATTGTGGTATTATATTTTTTAGATAAAGCCACACTGAGCACAGACAGACAGATCCATCGAGTCATGGTGAGTCTTAGTGGAAAAAGGCAAAAGTGAGAACTAACAATGGAGCTCCTCCATACAATTTTCTGTGAGCACGATGAGGGAAGGAACACGCTCCCCCCTCACTGCAACAACATCAAGTCAAGTCTAGCAAAGATATTTGATCCCACTATTCGCACTGCTCCACAACGGCTGTGCCGGTGTATAAGGTACAATGCTGAACCTTTCCTCCGAATCTCCGTTATATGGCAAAACTGTGGACCTTGCTGAGCTCTGCAAGATCACACCGCCGTTCTTATCTCTATACTGTAGAGGTTCACATCTCTTGCCCAAGCTGTTCTTCAGAAGCTTCTTATGCTGAGCAGGTTGATTCACTGCCCCTCTCATGAGATTGCCAGCACTCGCAGCATTCGTGCTGGGGTTTGCCCTTTTCCTGCAATAGTTCTTGTCCAACGAACTAGGAATCACAAAGGAGAATTGGTTCAGGCTAACTCTTCCGCTCATGACAAAGCTGGGATTTTCCGCAAGGAAACTGCATGATGAATGAAATAAATCCACAGCAAACAAGGTAAAATTAGCATTGTGTATAGCTTCTTTTCTACGGTAGTTAGTATATATATGAATATGGACGTATGTATATACCGTTCAACATCTGGCATGGACCGGAGTTTCTTTCCATTGGGGGCTACATAGTATCTGCAACAGTTCAACAGTTATAGCATAGAAGCATTCACAACAACGCAAGAAAACACAGCAACAAATGCAAAACAGTGAGATGCAAGCTACTTCACACCTCATGCCTACAGTGCTTAACCCAATAATCACTGAAAAGTCGCAGCCACATCAGAACACCGCTGTACTTGAGTTAGATACTTGCGTTCATGTTGAGACAATGAAAAGAATAGAGTGCAGAGACCTGACAACCTTTTCTTGTACAAAATAAGGTAAGTGCCTAAAGTTTTCATAAATCTCTACAGAGGCAAACACAATCCGAAGCAAATTACTAACAGCCACAACAAACAGGAAGAGTGTCTATCGAGAAATACTCAATGCAATTCCTGTATTAAGTTAAGAAGGGTGTAGTTGATTGCAGACCAGACCAGACCATACGCATCACTTACATATCAGCAAATTTCGAAGCACCAGCACCTCTGATAACGAGCAGTCTCTGCCAACCTTCAGGGGCAAGAGGAATATTTGGTTTGTCAATCGCCCACAAGTACTTGGAATCATCCGAAAGCTCAGGAGGAGCATCACAAGAAGCCTTTGGGTTCCAGGCCCGACCGCTGCTGCAGTAGAAAGGAGTCTCCAATATAGACTGCCTTATCCTCTCATAGTGTTCTTTGGAAGGTGCAAGTCTCCACTTCATGCATGATGCACATTGAATGGCAAACGCTCCCACAGATGGTAATACCCTGGGGGCCCGGATTCCTTCCTTCCTTGTATTAATCGTAGCAGAATGCGCCAGTTCTTGCGATCCTTCCGAAGAACCGATCTGTGCATATCTATATGCACTCTTGTGCACATCAGACGGTATTTCTCCTTGGCGATTGCTAGAATGAACTACTATCTGAAGGTTTTCATGGCAGCCTGCAGAAGAGTATTGATGGCTGAGAGGCTTGGATCGCAGTTGATTATGAGAGGGCGATGCATCCGTTCCAGAATCTTTACTTCCATTACATAACCCATAATCAAAAACTCTGCTAACAGCTTCACATATGTTCTCTTTTTGTTGAAATGATCCGACCAATCCGGAAGACAAACCTTTCTTCTCTAAGCCCCGCGTATTTTGATGTAACTCATCTTCTCTGGATAAAAAAGAGATGATTTGCTTATTCGATATCAAGGGCTTCTTGTCGATACAGCTACTGTTGAAAAGCTTCATCTCATCTGCAGTCGGACCTATTCCTTCCTTTGCCGTGATAAGGCGAGAACTGGGTACGCTGTGCTCAAACTTTTCTTCCTTACATTTCCTGCAAGGACACATAAACGTTAGTGATATTCCCATGCACAGGCCACCAACCCATGATGCAAACTGATTTTACAACCATAGTTATGGTTGCACAAGGAAAGGAAGAGAGTGAAGAAGAAGATGATCATTGCCTTTGCATCAGAAAGTTGGAAGAAGACGGAAGGTCTCGAAGGAAATCGGAAGATTTAAGATCTGCTTTTGATCCATCCGTATGGACGGTTAGCAGAGACAACGTAGTCGACGCCATCTTCTGATGTGGGCGCACAGACACGATCACACCGCTGTTTTCTATTCAACGATTGAGGACCACGGGCGCAGCGAGTTTGCTTTCCTTGCAGACTATGATTCAACGAAAAACGTGATCAGGTATTAGACCAAGAACAAGTAGTGAAACAAAGAAGCGATCGAACAGAAAAGAAGAGGATCAAGAAACACACAAAATCTAAACAGAAAGCAAAAGGCTTTTTTTAAGATGAATATATTGAAGATGTTCATGCAAGAACATATGCTATTTTTGGCAGTCCAGAAAACTTCTTGTTCGCACAATAAACTTCTAAAAGAGATGAAATCGCGGAAGCAACAATTTCTCGGGATTCTGCCTTCTCCATCAGAAAATGTTGGTGGAAGTAGTAATTAGCGACTGAATAGAAGAAGCTAAAGGGAAAGAAACCGACTCAGGGGCTAGATCAGATCAAGCTTCATAGAATACATATTACCACACATACATATACGAAGGAGTAGATAAGAAAAGTTGCAGCCCGAGACGAAGGACAAGATGACGATGATGACGATGGTGGTGGTGATGATGATGATGACGAGGAGGAGGGTTTATTTAGAGGCATTTACTGCACTTACATCTTATCTGTGCATAGTCCTGAGCTTAATAGAGAGCAAAAGAAAGCTGTAGAACATAAAAGACTGGAGATTCCCGTCATGTAAGGATTCTTAAAGATGGAGGTGGGAACGCATACTGAGTTGAAGATATTGTACGACTGAAAGCGAGCAACCTATGGTGATTGGAGACCACACCAAGTTTGTGCTAACAACAAAAAGATGGCAGTTTGACACGCAGTTTGACACTAGGAGAGTGGTTTCGGCTATGGTGAAAAACTTGCAGGAGCCAGAATGAATGAAGGAATCAGTCGATCGATCAATAACGGGGTGCCATGATGATGATAATAATGATGAGGAGGAGGAGGAGGAGGAGGGTGAGGATGCATTAAAACAGACATGGAGAACAGACAACGGGCTCAGAAGAAGAAGAAGAAAAAAAGAATGGGGGTACGATGATGGCCTAGGATGTTGATGAAGCTCGAATGTATGTACAAGGTGCGGTGGAGATTACAGGGACATGGGGAGTACAGCGATGACGGAACGTTCAGTTAGATTCACAGAGAGGAGGTGTGGAGCAAAGGACGTAGCAACAAGAAGCGGAAGAACTTACATCGATCGAAGAAAGATCTGGAAGAAGCAGCAAGCGGATGGCGTGTGTCAGTCGGAGAGGGTTTTGCAAGAGAGGAGGAAGGAAGGAGGGATATACGGTGGCGATGGCGATGGCGATGGCGATGGCGATGGCGATGGTTTAATGGCGTTGGGCGGAGAGACAGGAAGGAGGAGGAGGAGAATGTCAGTGCACCATGAAAGAGGCTGCTTGTCAGGCCGAGGTGTTACTGCTCCTCCGCCATGGATTCCTGCTCCATTTATGCCCCTCTCTCTCTCTCTATCTTCCCACGCCCACGCACACAGAGAGAGAATGCGAGGAATGGATTGATGGAAGGAGCAGAAGCAGATGTAGCAGAAGAAGAAGAAGAAGAAGAAAGAAGAAGGAAGAAGAAGGAAGAGGGAAGAAGAGAGGGAGATGGAGGAGCGATGGAGATCTTGCGCAGTAAATGCGAATTTTGAAATCATGCGCACAGAGCGCGAGAGAGAAAGAGAAGCGGGAGAAGAAGGAAGGAGGAGGAAAGGAAGAAAGAAAGAGAAGCCATGGCGGTGCCGTTATTCTTGGAGAGACCCTTCTCTCTTCCTTTCTCCCTTTCTTACGGTTTTAGGGTTAGGGTTAGGGTTAGGGTTAGGATTAGGATTAGGGTTAGGGTTAGGGTTAGGATTAGGATTAGGGTTAGGGTTAGGGTTAGGGTTAGGGTTAGGGTTAGGGTTAGCGTGAGCGTTTAGGTCCTTCTTGTCACCATAGCCGGTTGGAGGGCGAAGCTAGATCAGTTATGACCATTGGCTACATACACAAACAGTTGATTGGTTTCGGTAGTTAAATTAGTTAGTCTGTGAGTTGGTTAAATTAGTTAGTTAGTTAGTTAGTTAGTTAAACTACTTGTCATCGGTCATTGATGCAGTAGCTGATGGCCCCGGTTCTCTTACTTAGAAGCTAGTTTTGTTAGTCAGCTACCGTCAATCGGGTGGGGTCTTGGGCGATCTACGCGCCCAAAATGCCAGTTATCAGGTCAAGAACTCGACACCGGCCTTCTGCTGTTGCTGTTGCTGATGGCTGGCGTGCTTCGTTGCCGAGATTTAAAAAAAAGATCAAGAATTGCGAGTGTGCTTCTGTTGCCGAGATTAAAGAAACAATACGAATTGTGAGTGTCGAGCCCCTGGGGAGAACTAAAACAGGGCCAAAGACATCAATGAGGCTCGGATCTGTCTCAGAATTGTGTTTGCTATGGGGGGTGGTTTGGGTGGCTTCGACATCCTTCTTTCCTCTCATTAGTTTATCTCTTCTCTAATTTCTAGCTTATTTGTTAGCCAGACTCTTTCCTCTCAATTTTAGGGAATGTCTTTTATGAAGGGTTTTTCTATACTTATTAATAGCAAGCCATGTTTGTAAATGTAGTTGGTGGGTTTTATTATATATAGATCTTCACTTAACTATACAACTAGATCTTAATGAGAGATTACGAAGTAGATTAACAACCAAATAACCAAATCAAGGCTCAGTAGATGATATCTATCTAATCATAGATGTGAGCATACAACTACCAAAGGATGCGTCTGTCTTTACAAAATGTAATTCACACATGTTGAGCTTGGATCTCAAAAGTCTCACAATCACAAAGGTCAGTTCTGTATGTGTTTTGACACCAATCCAATGGAACTACTCAAGATGCTCAACTCACAGCCAAAATGAGAAGAAACTGTGCTCAATGCCGGATTTGGCCAAACCCAATTTTGCTGATCCAAAGCTACTTGACTAGTCCTGTGTTGAGCCGAGTTAACTACCGAGTCGCTGAAGAAATCGTCGACTTAAAAAAAGTTGGTTCAGTGACAAGTCTTTTGATGAACTTATCCCCTTCTGAGTTCCGAGCATCGGGTGCCCAATCCCAACAGTTACCAGCCCACATAATGGAGTCTTGTTTGAGCACATGCTAGGCTTTATTCAGGATGCAAAAACTGTGAAGGAGGCATGGGAGATCTCCGAGAATAAATTTCACAAGTACTACAATTTGCAAGCATTCCGGCCTATCAGATGGCGAAGGCTCTACTCTACTCACAGCTCTGCATGTTGATCATCACACCAAATAACCCTTTACAACTGCTGGGAATCCTGCAGGAATCATGGTTTGGACAAATGTCCAAATTTATCAATGGGAACAATCATTCAACATGTATGTTCCCTTTGAATCTCCTAAAAAGGATTGTGGATGTAAACTCCACCGTGCATATATTTTGTGCCTTTCAAATTGAACATATTCATGTGGTAGGGAATAATTTCGATGTAAAAACACCACGTTCATGCAATTTCCCATCATGAAATTTGCACATCCATGTAGCTGACAGGATTTTAGACAGCAAACGGTGGCGATGCCTCTATAGATTTTCAAGGGTTTGTCCAGAGATCTTCTCCTCGGGGGCCATTGACATATATGTTTTCATTCTTGATCGAGTAAGTCCATAACGTCTTCCTTTCCATAACGTGTAGATGTAGCAAACATGTTCAGCATCAGGGTGAAGGCAGATGCATCTTCCTGTTCCAAAGCAATCATATTCTCAATAACAGACATTGCCAATTCGGTATCCTCATGTAGTTTGCAACCATTGAGCAATGCTCTTGATATCACCGCGTTGATACCAAGAGGTAAGCATTTCATGAGCTCTGCTGCCTGATATAAATTCCCTATGCGAGCAAACAGATCAACCATACAAACGAAATGATCATCCTTTAGAATGATACAGCTCTCTTGAATCATCTGAGTGAAAATGTAGACCCCTTCATCAATCAAACCGACTCTACTAAATGCCGATAGAAGGCCAAGAAATGTGACATCATTAGGCTTGATGCATGTCTCTCCCATCCTCACAGCAAGTAAGAGGCTTCGCCTCGCATACCCATGGAGAGCATAGCCTGAGATTGCAGAATTCCATGAGATTGAATCTTTGTCAGTTATTCTATCGAATATGTAACAAGCACAATGTATGTCCCCACACTTGACATACGAGTCTATTAGTGCATTAGCAACGAGGGTAGTCATTTCCTTGCCAGTACTGACAAGTTTAGCGTGTATCTGCATATTTAATTGTAGACTCCCAGCAAGGGAGCATGCAGTGATGATGGCAAGAAAAGTGACTTCATTTGGTTGTAAACCCCCCAGCTCCATCTCCATCAGCAATTTACTAGCCTTCTCTACATATCCATTTTTTCCATAACCGAGAATCATTGTAGTCCACGAAACAATGTCTTTACAGGGTAGTTTGATGAACACTCGTAGGGCATCCTCAAGTTTATTGCAATTTACATAGAAATCAACAAGCGAATTTCCTAACGATACATCAATGGGCACTTCACGCCATACTACTTCATTATAAACGGAATTTCCTTGCTGGAGATTCATAACCATTGCACAACATTTGAGAATAGTAACAAAGGTTATACGGTTTGGAGGGATATTCATGCTTTCATATAGCTTGAATGCATTCATTAGGAGGCCATGTTTAGCAAAGCCTGAGATCATGGTGTTCCATGTGCCCACATTCTTTACATGCATTTTGTGAAATAATTGATACGCATCTTCGAGTCTGCCGCATCTATGATACATATCAACTAAGGCATTTTCTAGAACCTCGTTCTTAACCACGTACAGATGTGTAAGGATGGCATGGATTTGCCTGCCCCATAATAGCACGGTTGTTGATGTACATGCACTGAGAATGCATACAAAATTGGTATCATCCGGGTGAAAACCTTCTGATTCCATCTGTTGAAATGCTTCAAACGCTTTCTCTGCATAACCTTTTTGAGAATATCCGGTGATAATGATGGTCCATGTGACTAAATCCCTACAGCAAATGCTCTCAAACGCTTGAACTCCATCTTCAATGCTGTCACATTTCAGATACATGTTGGTTAAAGCATTGGCAATATGGGCATTTGCTTCCAACCCATGTTCTATTACATGCGCATGTATCATTTTCCCGGATTGCAGGTCACCAAGCTTAGCACTAGCATTCATGGCACTGAGGAAAGTGAAGCTATTTGGCATGACATGCTCATCAAGAACCATTTTCCCGAACAAAATAAGGGCTTCATGGCCGTGCTCCACATCATGGGCATATCCTGCGATCATGGCTGTCCAGGAGACCACATTATGGCATGTTACGTGCTCGAACACGGATCTTGCATCATGGATATGCCCACACTTTGAGTACAGATCAACAAGCGTAGTGCTAACGGGGACAGGAATGGACGAGGCATGTTCAACGAGGTGGGAGTGGAGAATTCTGGGTTCAGCAGTGAATCGTTTGTGGAGGAAGAAGCCCTGCAACAGCTGTATGTAGGAAGAAGGATCTACGGGTGCATTTGCGCGATGCAGGTCATCTAGCAAACAGAAAGCTTCGTGTAAGCAGCCCTGCTTGATCAGTGTCTTCAGCCTCCGGCTGGCATCAACATTCATGGAAACCTGTAATGGTAGCAAAATTCCAACATACAAATCTACATTAAATATATAACCTACACAAACTCATCGTGTACAAAGTATTTTGCAAATCAATAGGAGTATAAAATACACATAAATCGTTGTTGTAGATCTGCCAATGCTCCTCATTGAAGTGTTCTGATTATGACATTGCAAATCACGAGAACCATTTCAATGTCTGATGTAAACATGGATCTAGTGTTCTTTCACTATCTTAACTTTATTACCTTCTTCACAAAAATGATGCCGTGTTAAAATCTTGCATGTGCACGCGATGTAAATAGCTTTTCTTGATAAACCAAATTATGTAATGAATCCTCTTCTTATATCTTATTTTGTTTAGATAAACAAATCATGGGTTTAATTGGAGTATCCGACATTTAAACACGCTGTTTTTACCTCAATATCAGAGACTTTGATGGGTTAGGATTCCTATTTTCCAGGCACCAAAAACGCCTTCATTGTGGGCATTTACCTTCTTGCTCCTTTTCTCATTTTATTCCAGCTCCTAAACATGTTCATAGGTAATCAAATACACAGTTAGAACTACCACTCACATAATAATAATCTTGAATTGCCATATTAAAGCTCTTGCAGGGCAGCTTCCGACAAAATTGACAAATCTTAAGATACACCTGCTAATTGTCCATGAACAATCATGAATAATTTTCCCACACGATACTAGCTTTTTATAAATGACAATTATTTACACTGAACCATGAAATATTCTCAAAAAACGCATCATACCACCCTCTCAGACTCCTTATTTATAAATGACAGTTATTTACACTGAACCATGCAGTGCTCTAAAAAAAAAACTTTCTTATACACCATTATTACAAAAAGGCCTAGATTGCCATGCTTGCAATCAGCATTGCTTCCACAAGCATATTATTATCATGTTCGTAATCTAGTATATATTCTATATTAGCTTCCTCCTATATTTACAATCTCATCGATCCTATGTCAACCTTATTCACTATTGACAAAAACGGCATCAATTTCATATGAAAAGATTTCAAATACTTAATTTATTTGAAGTAATGGCTCCAAGTAAACCACAACTCACTTGCAGCCAAATGAACCGACTGATCTGCATTCCAAAACCTAGAATTTTATTCAGACAAGTTTGTGGTTTTGCAAGCCATTTACAGATTTGAATGCAAGCTTTCTGATACATCAACATGAATCCGATGCCAAGAATTATTAAGAACACCTCTCAGGTTCCATATGCTCTGCACATTCTCTGGTTGAACATTTGCAGCAACATCAACCTGCACAACAAAATAGAGTAAATACGTCTCTCCCAGAGAATAAAGAGATCAATCTTACAATTTGGAAAGAAGATACTCATTACCAGCCTTAATCCAGTCTCTATTTTACCAGCAAATATTTAACCAATACAACCAGATAGCTTCGAATCACATGACGGCAACAACAGCCCACACTAGACAGACAGCATAGAATCTCATACGAAAAAATGTCTGATTATGATGCATGCACTTATATTTTTGCCCCCGGCTTCTCAGGTATAGGCAGAGTTTAACCATTCTTTCAGCTCCCTCGCTTATTCTAATAGAGAACATTCATATGCACAAGGTTTACCCCACAGCAAATAATTATTTGTGATACACTGCCAAGAACTTTTTGAGATTATCATTACAGCCTCTATATCATTTCAATGCATGTCTTCTAGCAGATAACAGTCTCTACATCATTTCAATGCATGTTTTGTAGAAGATAACATCACATCCTCTAAAGTTCACTCTAAAGCAAGAAAATAATGATCTAAATGAAAAGCATTGACCCTTAAAGATTTCAATTCAGTTTTTAATTTGAACTTCAAAATCACATATGATTCATATCCACTTACTGCAGTAAAGGCAGAAACACAAAAAGATGTGTTGGAACGTTCAGATTAAAGAAAGCGCATAGAAAGCATACACATTTTGCTATTATGTCAGCTGCCGATCTTAACTGCACTTCAAGCTCCCATAGGACCCATCCCCATTTGTCTCGGTTTTCATCATCAGAAAAATAATGTTCTCCTTTCGATCCAGGTTTCTGCCACTGTGAGATAATTGCATCATTCCACGTTGTACCACCATCTGTAGATACATCAACTCTCTCTATACCGCGACCTCCACCAGAAATTGCATAGCCTTTGATTTTAATCTGCAGAAAGAAACATGTTTATTGTTTCTAAAATATCTAATCATCAGAACTTACATTTACTAGGTAATACCATTTCATCGCATGTAGTTTCCAAATCGGAAAGCTTTTACCTGTTGACCCATCTTCACACAGGCCCCATCCTCAGGACTACATATTGCACACTGAGAAAAGAGGTTTAACACTGTGAGGACTTTACTTTTATGCACCTATGCCAAATATATTTTTCCATGGAAATTTAGTCTGCTAAATCATCACCTGCACAGGGAAGTCCATAAGTGGTCTTCTTGAATCCCAGTTTATGTTGTCCCAATTTACTGATGGGGCGAACATTTTGTAATCTCTTTGCATGAAGAAACCCTGGGTTCAAACCTAAATATTGAGTTTTTATGCAACGCATTACTTCAAAGCGTATTTTACTGATGTATAGAAAACACAAAATGAGGAACCCAAATACAGTACTTAACCATAGAGACAGGTAAAAATGTGATGCAACCTGACACTCCTCAGAAATCACATTAATCCTTTTCAACCACTTGACCGAGCGAGCTCCAATGACACCAGGCACTACCACACGCAATGGAAAGCCGTGATCCCGGCTAAGTTCCTACAAGAATCAAGCATCAAGACATTCAAACTTCCTATAGCAGCATTTGTACATATATTACATAACCCTGCACACTCAAACCCCACAAACCTTCCCATTCATCTCATAAGCCAGGATTACATCAGCCTCTGGAGATGTTCCATGTAATAATGGTATGGACACTTTATATGGCCCAAAATTTTCCTCCTGGAGTAAATAGAACAGTTTAAAGGCTCAGTCATTACGATATTCCAAGTATTACCATAAATTCCCATGCTTCAATTGCAAAGGGTTGGGAAGGTTGTGGATTCCTAGCCAACCTTGCATTTGTCAACACTAATAAACTCGACATGTTTCCCTCCAGATGCAGAGACTCTTGCATGAAGAGGGATGCCCGCTGCATGTAAAACATCTGATAAACGAGCTCCAGCCCAAGAACCTGGCAATAGATGGAACAAGGATAAACCACAGGATCTAGTTTAATATCTTCATTAACAGACCCAAAGATTCTAAAAATTCGATATCAAGCTTTGCTCTTACTGACCATTCCCAAGAGCTGCAAGACCCCAGCCAACCCCTCTTACTTTCCGTGTTTCACTCATGGCTGTTCTTCTATTCCCTGCACACTGAGATTATATGTTATGAGTCGATATTATGTTTGTTAAGAAGCAATGGAAGGTATTGTATGCGAAATCCTCCGTAATAAAAAGGAATCTTCACCTGCAAAGTTGCCACAACAGAGTGTTTTGGAAATTTCCTGTGATACCACATCAAAGTCAAAACTTGGGATATTTTGAAAGATAAAATAATTGGAAAAAGAAAATGCTGGTGTGTTCTTCACTTTATTTCTTCCATAGACAGCGTAAGACATTTTTTTGTCAGCCCACAAACCTCAAGCTCAAACCTGGAAGCATGAAATTATTGTTATCATTCTTAACACAATAAGAGAAACAAAAAGTTGGGTGTTCGCTGAAACAGATATATACATTGAATAACTTGCAAGTACGGGAACAGGACCATGATTGCGCTTATAGAACATGTCAACTGGAGTAATATAAGATGATACTAGCTGTGACACTGGGGGTTCTGCATTGAAAGGTTCCTGAAAAAGTAGTAAAAGAAAAAAAAGAAAAACAAACAGAAGATTTTTTTAAATATATCCTTCTAGAAATGCATTTATGCAGACGTTGGAGAGATGCAGGAGATCCTCAATCCTAACCAGCAAAGGATTACATTTGATCCTTCCAGCTTCATCTCCATTTCTCTCTTACCAGCAAAGGATTCCATTTGATCCTTTCAGCTTAATCTCCATTTCTGTCTTATTTTTCATCCTACCAATTCACCTTTTGTTTCCTGGTTTTTGGTTGCGGATCAGTGGTAATGCATGTATGCATGCACACAGCAATAGTCTGAAGGACTTTGACTGTAAAAAAAATACCTTTACATTTTCCTTTGTGGCACTTTTATCACTTTCCAAAACATGTTTCTAAAGCAATCCATGACCCGACTTGTACTCCACTTGTGTACACTCCATCCGTTTTCTTGCAAAGGAGCAAATTTCTTGCACTAAATACTGCTCAGAACTCTTTTACATTCATCTCCTCATCACCTAAGCCACAGCCTTTAATGTGGAATTCTTAAAGGATGACACGGCCTTCAGTGCTACTCAAAATATCGTATTTTCCACATGTGCTTTTAAACAACAACACTGTGCAGAAAATAAACTTCACGCATGCACACAGGAATAGTCTGAAGGACTTTGACTGTAAAAAAAATACCTTTACATTTTCCTTTGTGGCACTTTTATCACTTTCCAAAACATGTTTCTAAAGCAATCCATGACCCGACTTGTACTCCACTTGTGTACACTCCATCCGCTTTCTTGCAAAGAAGCAAATTTCTTGCACTAAATACTGCTCAGAACTCTTTTACATTCATCTCCTCATCACCTAAGCCACAGCCTTAATGTGGAATTCTTAATGGATGACACGGCCTTCAGTGCTACTCAAAATATCATATTTTCCACATGTGCTTTTAAACAACAACAATGTGCAGAAAATGAACTTCACCAAACTTTGCCCAGAAATTTCTTCATCTCAAATTAATGCCAATTGAATACTACTTCCATTGAAATAAATGGATTTCCTAACTGCTTCAACGCTAAGTTCTGATACAGTATTCCAAAATTCTTCAGAAATGTGACTCTCGATAGTACTAACAACATAACTCATCATATCAAGAGAAAACCCTTGCCTGGAGCTCTTTCTATCTCTAAGAAAGGATTAGAATTCATACTCCACAGAGCAAAAATCCTAGTTATTTTGAAAGATCTTGACTTGCAGCAGTGAAATACTAAAAAGACCATCTCCGTGCAGAAAATGAGATAAAGCCACTTTCTACCCAATGAATCATTATAAAATGGAAGGTTTGAACTCATGCACCTTTGCTCATTTGCAGTTTGCTGAAACACAGCAAACCTTTCATAGGATTCCCAGAAGTATTACAAAGATTGCGGTCTTAGATTCTAGAAATTCCAATTTGTAATCATTTCGAGAATGTTTCCATATTAAGCAATTGCTGAAGTCAGACAACCGTAACTGATCAGAGCATTTATTTACCGAATGGGTAACTGATCAAAGCAATTTGTTAAAGAATTGATAAAAATGTCATTTGGAATACGGTTCCTTACGCAAAACGAGCTATTGACTCATGAAAAAAAAATCCAACTTTTGAACCGACCATTCTAAAATGTTCGTCGTTTGCTAGATCATAAATCTCTGGTCAACCGTAATGGAATTCAACCGCACACCCTGAAAAAATCATTTAGATCAATGTTGCCAATGAATCGGGAAAGCAATGAACGGGAACTAGCCTTAGAGTTGATCTTCAAGGCGGGATGGCGAGGAGGCTCTTGCTCGTACGTCGCTGGACCTTGCAAAGCTTCCATGGCGCTGGCTTCCGCTGTCTCTCTCTCTCAGAAGAGTGGATAATGTGAAGCGCAAAACCTTTCTATTTCTGTCAGAGAAAAGATCCATGGTTCGAATCTCACTATAACCATCTCTATTACCAAAGATATAATTCCTTCTATTTCATTTCAATCTTCTTTGTTCTGTTAAATTTTTTGTCTTGCTATTAAAATTGCTTTTAACTTCTCTTTACAAGAGAGTTCCATTCAACATAATTACGAAAACTACCAAATTAACTTCCCTTTTATCCTATATATATTCGTTGAGATACTTGAGAGAGCTCATCAGATAAGAAATCAGTTCTTAAAAGTCCAACTGTACCACGTACCCGAGTACCTAAGATAATCAAACACAACCTTATATGATGGGGTTGGTAAAGCTTAATATAGTGCTATGGGCGGGTGCTGGGAATTGTATAATGTTTGCTCTTAGCCAGGTAGTTGTTAGTCCCTTGATAAGAAGAACCAAGACTATCCAAAGTTGGGCCGAATAGAGGATCAATTGTGGATAGAACGTAAAGACACGTAATAAGATCGAACTAGTAATCCATATTAGTTCTTCGTACAAAATATAAGATGATAAAGAGATATAACACACGATTGCGCAGAGAAAAGCATCTTACTCGTAGATGTTCAATTTCTCGACCCATCGACAAGTAGTCTCCATAGCTTCATATATACGATTCGTGTCTCTTCCGTTCTCCATTAATCGATATGTAATTCACAAAGACATCAGTACGGCTTTCCTCTGTACCGATTATTATCTCGCAATCTTCAAATCGTTAGGGATCAGAGTCGTACTACCCGACTCTGTACTATTACAACTCTGCTGTCCGTTTCCGTAATATTATGGATTGATCCGCAACTCCATAATATTACGGACCAAAGTAATGTCCATTTACGTGACATGCCATATGGTTAAATGCTCAAAATCTCATTCGTAAATTACAAGTATGTGCGTAGAATTTGTGTATTGCAGACTTGTATGATAAAACATCCCCACTTCGATGCCAACACTTCACAAAACAGGGTACATGCACTGAACCTCGGCTCCGAGAATATAGGTATAACACGCTCGTCAGAGATGAATATGTTTACCAAATGCAGCTTGTAATTTCATCGACGTGCCTTTTTGTCCCAGTGTGAAAGCTTGGTCACGTGTTACAAATGTAAAACTCTTGCTTGTATAAATAGGAGGTATTCTCCCGTGCACTCATGCATGTACATTGTAAAATACTTATGTCTAATGTAGGCCTAGTTTGATCTGTAGTGAAACATTTCAAGCATGGAGAGAGCATCCACTGGTGTTCGATAGAGATGATGACTCGTTAACTCGTAATTGAAGCAATCACAAGAGAATACCTTAAACTCAGACAAGTCGACATAAAGATTTAAACTGTTGTAAGTAGATGGCTAGAATTACGGTTCATGGTTGTAGTTTTGACAAACTAAAAGAAATATACTACTTTTGATGACATTGAAGGAATGCATTGCTGTTTAACAATCTATGAAATCTGCAATGACAGAAGGAGAAGATTTGCTCATTTGTTTGTAGTCTTAAAAATATTATCACCCAAAGCAAACAGCAAAAAAAAAAGGTGATAAGAGAAGTGTGACTATTAGCACGATCACTTTAAATATAACTTCATCACTATATTGATGTAACAGATCTGCTTAATGAGAATTGAACTTATAACCTTTCAATAACAAGACATCATGCTCAACCATAATAAAATAAACAATATGTTTGTATATGTTGATTTTATTTATTAATCAGTGAGCTTCTAATAATAATGCATTACATTTAAGAAGCAATAAGATATTTTTTAGTCTTGAATATTCTTGTCCATATACTTCAACCCACAGTATAAATGCTACTTGATCCCCATGAAAGGATTCAAATTGTCACGGACACAAGTTTCCAAGCCTACCAATGCTTCTGATATTGGTTCTAAGTGTTTCTATTCTCGGTGGATTGAGTTGTTGCTGGTTGTCCTTATCGTAGCTCCGAAGGTCAAACATTGATTCTGAGAACAAGAAAGCAATTTAACCAGCGAGAAGATGTCGGCAGAACACAATCGAAGTAAAAGAAAAGATTATTCGCGGTCCATTTGTAAGCTCTCATCGAGTTTCTGTGCAAATCAAATCATACCTAGGGTTAGAATCTAGGTAAGCTTAACACATGGACAATAAAACAAACAAGAGAAGCATCCCCTTCACCGTTAATGTGGAATCACAAGTCAGAACACAATCACCATCATCATCATCATCATAAGCGCTAGTTTGTTTTCCATTTACTTGTGCACAAGCTTATTTGTGCTGGTATTGCTATCAGAAAGTCAAAAGCGCTCCACAAAGGAATGTGCGTGTGTATATAAAAGGAATCATCGTCGCTAACACGCGCAAATGCTCATTATTGAGCTCAGCTTTGTAATTCGCTTTAGAATCCATGATTGGTGAATACCGTCACCTTTGTGCGCTTGCACAAAGCACACGATTTCTCGCGCGAGTATATAATAATATACGTGGTAGATCGCTAGATACGTGTGTTGGTGAGGCCGTCAACTGCTACAACTAGCGAGCATTCATTTTCTTCTCGCTATCGATCGATCGATCGTCGTCTCCATATTCCTTCCTGCCTTGACAATAATATCACCAATCGGCTACGAGATTTCCCCTTTGGAGCGATGAATCGAGCATTGCAATCCATGGTTTGGAAAAGCTCATACTCGTGCACTATGCGAGATGGCGTCAATGATACGATACGATGGAGGAGGGTGAGGGAACCGATTCTCAATTGTCTGAGGACATTCTGGAAGAGTGGACTTTGAGATTCCCTGCCCTTAAGGAATATAAGAATTTTGGTGGTGCCCCATTAGCGGGTTTCGTTCTAGGATACAATGTGACTTTCACGATGGTACTGCATCGTGGATTATCATTGGATCTGATTATGATTTCTCCCCTCAATCCTCTATCAGTATAATCGTCGGAACTTATGATAGTATATTAGCATTGGATCACAATGGCTATGATGATGATAACATACACTAGGTAGGCATTTGGAGTATAATGTTAAAAATTCCAGACTTTCAGAAAGTTCCAGAACTCTGAACACCTGATTAGCCCGTGGATTCATGCTATGGGTTGTGCTACAAGCAACTAATGTAGCCATGATTGGACAATAGTTTCTTTTATCATTTTGGTAAGTTAGTGCGGGTTTAAATCACGTTATGACCAAGGGAATTCTGTATCTACATCTCTCTCTTTATCTCGCGATCGATCGATCGATCGATCGATCGATCGTTCGAGTGCCTGAGACGGATTCGATTCTTGGGGACATCATCCGACTCCATTGGATGACTATCAGAAAAGCATTCTGGGCCCAGGAAATCCACTTTACGAAAGGACATGTAAAAATAGCAAACGCATCACAGAAGGAAATAGCAAAAGAGAGATGCTCAGGTGAATCAAAAGAGTCAAGACGAGAGATGTCGACGATTATTTGGGCTTGTCGCTCCTCTAAAACACGGAATTATTCGCACTGTTGTCTCAATGTCTCATAGATCATATTAGCCTAAGAAGAGATTCATATATCTTTCTTTCTTTCTCTCGTCTCGAATGTTTTGTTTTGTTTTGTTTTGTTTCTCTCTTCTTTTTTGGCTCTGTTTTTGCCAAAACATTATCAATGTGATTGTGGGTTCTTTTTTGGCTCTGTTTTGCCAAAAACATTATCGATGTTTAAATGTAAACCCGGTTAAGGGGGTTACACAGGCAACACAATCAATCAAATCAACATCTTGATGTATCATCGAGCAGAAAGAAAAAAGGGCTAAAAGTTTAGGGTTTAGGGTAAACTGTGTTATAGAGTTTGAGCGAATCGCTGAGCTAATCGCCCTGAGAGGGCGCGAACATGGATCTACTCGCTTACATTGTTGACGAAGAAATATTGTGATCGGGAATTCGAGGTTGTGAGCGGAAGCGTGCGTGAGCATGAAGCGGAGGAGGTCGCGTAATGGGGAATCCAGCGATCGACGTCGACCGCCAGATCGTGGTCCGGGAAAAGCAACACAGGGCTTCTTCTTCCTCCGGACTGACGAAAGCTCTGCGCGGTGGTTTCACACACGCGGCCTTACGGGAAAAGAAGGGCAGTGTGTGTGTGTGTGTGTGTGTCCTGTACGAGTTCCTCGTGGCCGAAATCGCGAGGGATTAAGGACATGTGGTGTGGGATTTGCCGATCTCGCAAAAATTTAGTGCGATTGGGATGGATCGGATGTCTTGGGGAACTCATGCGATTCGCGGGGCAAACAATCGGTCCGCGAGAAGAGCAGTCTGAAAGCGGACAAAGACGAGCAGAAGCAGTACTGTAGAGCACTAACAAGACACACCGCGGATCGAGCAGCAGAGAGCCGGACAAAATTTTGCTAGAGAGAGAGAGAGAGAGCAGACAGACAACTGAGCAAACGCAGCAGCGCCCCAGAAGTGAGCAGGAGGAGATCATAAAGCAGGAACAGAGCAGAGAGCGAGAAGCCCTGGCAAAGCAGAGCAGAGCAGACCGCTGTCTTTCCTGTCAGTAACGGGATCGATCGATCTGTGAATCAACAGCCGATATCGATCGAGGAATCGCCAGTCGATCGATCGATCGTTCGTCATCGATTTTGTTAATGAATCATGATCGGTCGATCGATCGTTCGTTCGTCATCGATTTTGTTAATGAATCATGATCGGTCGATCGGTCGATCGATCCACAGATCGCAGTCGATCGACCGATCGATTTATTGATGAACCATGATTGATCTTTGAATCGCGATCGATCCATCCATCTATGAATCGCGATCGATCGATCCATCTATGAATCGCGATCGATCGATCCACACGTGATCTATATATACGTACATCAGATGTGTACAGATGACGTCGTCTACGACGACGGGATACCGCAGAGGAAGAGAGCCGACCACAGAAGAGATCTGGGCCGTCCACGTCGGATGGCAGATCTACGCTGGGCGTTGACGTTGACTTTCACACGGCTAGCGCGCAGCTTTGACGAATCGCAAAAGAAAAAAAAAAAAGAAAACCGAAAAATCGAGAAAAGAAAAGATGCGCCTTTTTGTTTTTCGTTTTTAGTTTTTTTTTAATTTCCCCTTTTTTAATTTCCCTTTTCTTTTAAAGGAAATTACGGGAAAAAAAAAGGAACGCCTACCAAAAATTCTAAAGTACGTCCCCTTTGCTAACACAGGAAAATCACAAGAACATTTTAGCGCGCGATCGATCGATCGGATCGAACACCCCGAATCGATTTAATTTGTCGAGCTCGATTAGCATCGCGCATCGATTAAATCGGCTCATGCTCGATCCGTTCCGATCGATCGCCGGATCGATGTGCGTCGATCGATCGATCGGTTCGGTTCTTTAACAAACAAACAAAAAATAAATCGCCAGCTTTCGTTTAATCGAGGATCAATTTCGGTGGTGGAAGGGGCGACGAGGAAATAAAAGGCCAAGGCCTAATTAGTTAGAGGAGGTTAATTAAGTGGGTGCTATAATTTTGAGTGGAATTAGATTAAGGTTAGAGGCGCTAATGAGTGATTTGTTGATCTCTTAAGTAGGGATTAAAACAGTAAACACTTTATAATTGTGTGTTGTTGGCTATTTTTCTCCCTGTTTTAGGGGGGGTTTTTTTTCTGTGGTCGGGGGGATTGCCACATTTTTGTGTTTGTTTTTTTCCTTCTTCCGCACTAACTTTATGTAGGAATTGAACTGCAATTTCTTTTAGTCACACTCCGTGTTCCGCAGTGTGATTGAGTCTATATATAGAGAGGTGATGAAGCAGAAGCCGATCATCAGCAAAGCTAAGTCATCAGCGCAGTTAGCAACTCAACTGGTGCAGTGCAGTGTGATCACTGCAGCTAGCAAAAAAACCCTAAATTCCGGCTCTCTCTCCATCAATCATCTGCTGCTAATCCGCCATATCCCCCCCCCCTTAACCTCCATCAATCATCAACAATCATCATCGATCATCAGCATCGATCAGCATCGATCATCAGCATCGATCAGCATCGATCAGCATCGATCAGCATCAGCATCGATCAGCATCGATCAGCATCGATCATCATGCCTGGCCGCCCGCTTCCTGCCGCCATCGCCGATCCTTCCACCCATTCTCCCTCCATCGATCCTAGCTGCGATGGCGGCTCTCCGGCGGCTGATTCCAGCTGCAACACCCCTCCTCCTCCTCCTCCGATCAACCGATTCCAGCCGATTCTGGATCGATTCGATCACATCACCAAGAATGCGGCCTCGATCCAAGCCGATCTGCTCCGCTCCATCGTCCGCGCCAACGCGTCGTGCCAATACCTGCAGCGATTCGAAGCCCTCCAGGCTCTGGCGAGCAACGATAGTGCCAGCGACGGCGTCGATTCGGCACTGCCGCCGATGAGCGATGCCGAGTACTGCGATGCATTCAAGGCGGCGCTCCCTCTGATCAGCCACGCCGACATCGTGCCCTACATCAACAAGATCGTGGAGCACGGCAACGACGGCGAGGGCCGCGGGCTCCTCACCTCGGCCCCCGTGCAGGGGCTCTGCCTCAGCTCCGGAACCACCAACGCCAAGGCCAAGTACCTTCTGTACCACGACGGGCTGAAGCAAGGCACGCTGGAGGTGGGGGGCATCGCCGCAGCCTTCCGCGAACAGTGAGTAGTCGTCCTATCTTCTTTTCCGATCCGCGATTATAATCACAACCCCGTGAATCGTCGCGATGTCATTAATCCTGCTCCAATCGGGTAGCACAGTAGCGACGATCGGATACGAAATAATTATCGCGGCGGCTCCGTCGCGCCGATCGGCACATGAATCTTGGCTGCAAGGTTATCGTCGTTTCGTGTAACCGTCGCGCCACGGTCGGCTGCTGATGAATGATCGGCTGCAAATATCGTTGGCGCTCGTCGCTCATATTCCTGCGACGCCGCGACCAGCTCCATCATCAGTACCGATCCAGCGATCGATCGATCGATCGCTCCGCTGCGACGTTGCGGCAGCCAACGATGAGATTGGCTGCATCGCTGATCGCGATCAGCTCCATGATGAGTAGTGATCGAGCTGTGATCGACGGAGCGAACATAATCGCTCCGAACATAATGCGGGGGCCGATCATATCGGAGCCTGCGTTGTCGTTCATCGCGCCACCGCGATCAGCTCCACCGCAGGCGCCGATCGGGGCGGAATCGCTGGCCGCCGGCGTGCTGGATCAGCGGATTGATCAGCTGCCTCGATCGTCCGACGTCGCTGATGAGCGGCATCAGGGCAGCTGATGAGCGGCATCAGGGCAGCTGATGAGCGGCGTCAGGGCAGCTGACGAGTGGCATCGGCACTGATCGAACGATCACGGGGCCGATCGGCAGATCAGCTACTTGGTGTCGGATCGCGAGCACGATTTCCGACGCGCCGCGGAATGCGGCGACTGATTCGAGTCGATCGAGGAGTAGCATTCGTAGACCATACTGGGCCCCAGACAGAATCCGCAGCGAGCGAGCGAACGATGCAAATCTGTGTGTGTAGGAACGAATGAAGTGAGGATGAGGAGAATGATGAGGATGAAGACGATGATGATGATGATGATGATGATGAGCAGGGTGTATCCGGTGGAGGAGGGCGCGAGGATCGTGGAGTTCCTGTTCTGCGGCCGGCTGGCGGAGACGCGGGGCGGGCTGACCGCGGGGACGGCGAGCACGCAGATGATCCGGAGCGACGCGTTCCGGGAGCGGCAGCGGCGCGGCGGCGTGCGGGCGTGCAGCCCGGACGCGGTGGTGCTGGCGGCGGCCGACTGCCGGCAGACCATGTACTGCCACCTGCTGGCGGGGCTGGTGCACGCGCGCGACGTGCAGGTCGTGAGCGCGCCCTTCGCGTTCACACTGGTGTAGGCGCTGCGGACGCTGGAGGCGGAGTGGCCGCGGCTGTGCCGCGACATCCGGACGGGGACGCGGGACGCGGCGCGCGTGGCCGACCCGCGGCTCCGGGCGGCCGTGGC